>SNQJ01S0010290.1:127247-172911 GCA_010110895.2 Picea sitchensis
CTCATTCTCAACCAAATCTTTCCATTTCTTAAAAGTATCAAAAACATCAGATTTTTGTCGAATGCAATAAACCCAAGTTTTTCTAGTTGCATCATCAATAAAAGTAACATAATAACAAGAGCCACCAAGAGATGATACCTGAGTTGGTCCCCATACATCGATATGCACAAGCTCTAACTTTTCACTTTTGTTTTATTTTCCGACTCCGAGAAATCTGAGTCTTTATGTTTTCCATAAACACAATGCTCACAAAAATCCAAATCAATTTGTTTAAGATCTGGCAACAATTTTTTTTTGTGAACTATCTGCATCCCCTTCTCACTCATGTGTCCAAGCCCATGATGCCACAATTTTGTATCCACTCCTGTAGAAGCTAAAGAGATAGAAGATTCAGTATCTCCTTTTGCTATCACCGATGATCCTTTGGTGACCTTCCACACCTTATCTGTAAATATGGATATACAACCTTCACTTGCCCACTGCCCTGTTGAAATTATATTTTTCCTTAGATCTGAAACATGTCTTACCTCTTTCAACAACCATTGGTTTCCATTCATTTGCTTTATTTTACCTTTCCCATTCCAACAATTTTGCATAGTGCCTCATCACCCAAATGAACCTGTCCAAAATCACCTTGAACATAATCTAGAAAAAATTTCCTATGGGGTGTGGCATGAAATGAAGCCCCTGAATCTACTGCCCAAGAATAAAAATATTATCTACAGAAAGAATCAAATCATCTTGTAACACATCACCTGTTACATTTGCTTCCTGATTTTTCTCCTGTTGTCCATCTCTTTGTTTCTTTGGAACTCTGCAGTCTTTCTTCAGATGTCCTTTCTTCCCACAATTCCAACACTCTATCTTTCCAAGTCTGGATTTGGATATGCCCTTCGTAGAATTCTCGCGGTTCCTTGAGCCCTTTCCTCTATCCTTTTGTCTTCCCCTGTTCTCCATGTTTAACGCATTACCTGATGTCTCACCTGTGTTTTTCCATTACATTTCCTTGCTAAGGATAACACCAACAACATCATCAAATTTTAAAGTGTTTTGAACCAGAGATAGAGTTACTTACATCCATGACCAAGCCATTCCAAATTTCTAGCAATGAACACAAGATTAGAAGAGCCCTAACTTCATCATCAAAGTCCACTTTTACATAACTTAGTTGATTAATAACCGTATTAAATTCATTTAAATGATCTGCAACAAACCCACCTTCTGACATCTTCATATTAAATAATCTCTTCATTAGAAATACCTTATTGGACGCCGATATTTTTTCATACAGTTTAGCCAATGCATTTATCAACTCCTTCGTTGTCTTTTCTTTTGAAATATTGAAAGCCACCAATGCTGCCAAGCTCAACCGTATCGTTCCTAGAACCTTTCTGTCAAAAATATCTCATTCTTCATCCTTCATGGCCGTCGGTTTCTTTGCTATTCCACCCAATGGTAGTAATAAATCCTTTTGATATAAATAATATATCATATGCATCTTTCATAACTGGTAGTTTTGGCCGTTAAATTTCTCGACCCTGAACTTTCCATCTTCCGCCATTGCTCCCACTCGAACCAGGAACCCTCTTTTCCTACGAGTTACCTTTCGCTCTGATACCAGTTGTTATAAAAACATGATCACAGAGCAATAAAATAAAACAAATGTGGAAATAAAATACAGAATATACACAATACAATAGAGACACAGATATATGTGGTTCACCCAATGTGGGCTACGTCCACCAGAGAAATTGTCAGGTCCTTCCTTTATTATTATCCAACAAATAAAATGATACAACCTACAACACACCCACTGTAACTTCCTCTTCTTTCTCTCACGGTCTCCTTACTCAGAATACAATATTTGCGATGATACATAGCCGCAATACATTTCCCTCATAAAAGAGGGTTGCCTTCTAGAGAAAAAAACCCCAACATAATTTCTACTGTCATATCCGCAACCTTATAATGAACGGTCCCGATTTACTATGAAATTACAATATACATTACAAGACAATTTTTCCTTCGGGGGGGGGGGTGGTAACCCCCCCCTGCACTCCCCCACTTGGAGGAGTGTACATTCTTCTGGGGTGTAAAGTCTTCATTGGGTATAAACACGGCTGAAAACAAAGACCTATGAATCAAAAAAATAATCAGGCTCCACAACCAACACATTTCTCATCTTTACTCATCTAAGAAGATGCACGATGCCCTAACTAACCTCTTCTCAGTCATAAACATTGGACAAGTAATGAGTCTGAAGAATGAGATCTGTGACATGAACATGAATGATGATGACGACAACATAACATCATACTTTGTAAGAATCTCTTAGTTAAGAGACCAACTACAAGCTATTAAAGAAATCATTTCAGAAAAAGAATTGGTAAATATAGTACTCAATGGCCTTCCCAAGACATGGGTTGCATTTTCTGCAAGCATGAATACAAGAAAGGATTATCCCACATTTGAAGAACTTTGGACTTGTTGTGCACAAGAAGAATCAATGATTAACGCAAAAGAGAAATCCCAAAGTAAATATGAAGATCAAGCCTTCACAACAAAGTTCAAGAATTTCAGGAATAAGAAGAAGTTTGGCTTGAGGAAGGAAACAAATGAAGCATCGGTTGTCAAAAAAAGGAAACCCTCAAAGAAGGCCAAGAACGATAAAACAAACTTCTTCTTCTAAGTCAAGGTAACAATATTCTTCAAAGCTCTTGTACATACCATGTTTACATAGTTCCTGTACATATCATGTATATCTATTTCTTAGAAGATAATATGTTCAAGTGAAACAATACCTATGGAAGAATACAAGGATTTCTATCACAATGACTACAAGTCAAGCAATACACATGAAAAGATGAAGTATGTTGACAATCTTTGGTAACAATTCTTGTGGAAGCTACTATATAAGTAATAACTACCAGATAAGTCGAAATCAAAATCAAACCCGAAGAGACTTAGAAGAAGTCACAACAGAAATAAGTTGGCATCAAGAGGAAATTAGAAAAAGACTTGTGACACCTTGCGGAAGGCAGTAAGGATGCACACAAAAGCGTGGACTCTCTTAGAAGGAGGGAGATGATTACATAATTCCAAAAGATGAGCATGCATTCATGCATCAAACAAGGATTAGGAGGGAGCTAATCCTAAATGATATGATCCATTGAGGATTATGAAGTATCTATCCATGTTCCCATTAAAAGTAGTAGCCATGATAAACAACACGTATTCAATTTGACTCTTGAAGAAGTCTTCTTTGAAAATAAGCCTTAAAGTATCCTTGGTTGTCCATCTACATCCATGATCCGATGATGAAAGGAATAAGTTGGAATCTTCAAGGCAAGGAATCTATAAAAGACTCCATGGACCCAAGAGCTAAAGAGGAACATGAGGAAGAACATGAAGATTCCAAGAAAGAAAGAAAAGCCAAAACAACCGGTTATTATACTGAGAATCATAAGACTACCAACTTGTTTGAACCCACTAGAAGCAATCAAGCAGAAGAAATAGGAGTTATGATCAAGAACAATGTATGTAAGAAAATGTGAAAAATACTTATGAATGGAAGCATTGCGAGATTGAGAGGTTCTTCCAGAAGGAGGGAGAAGACTATGACGACAACTCATTTCAGTAAACCAGATATACCTTCTGCAGTATCCATGGATTGGAATTTACATGCAAAAGATTGTTCTTCTCAAATAAAGCAAATTGAGAAAGAAGCTTATACAAAAAAGAGACCCATGTATGTAGATATAAGAAGACCTTGTATGGATTCAAATAACTTGATGTAGAGTATCTCATATACAACAGAAGCGTGGTGAAAACCTTCTATGACATAAATAGTGTATCATAATGGTTACTCAGAAGTTCGGGATGATGGATTGCTAATCCATGGCAAACTCTCATGATGGCAGAAGAAGTGCTACTTGGATATGTTTTAGTTTGAGCTTTTCCACGATGTCATGAGCTAGCAGAAAACATAAGCACTTAATTCAACCACGATATATTTTAATGATCAGAGCTATATGAAGTCTTAAGAGAAAACCAATGTTTCATGACATACCAAAATACATTGAGATCAAGCATTATATTCTCCATGATGAAGTTCATAAGAAATAAGTGGTTCTCCAATATATCTCCACAGATGAGAAGATAACAAATATTTTGGTAAAGCCTTTGTCTAAGATGAAAAGTTTGTGTACTTAAGAGACAAGTTGGGGCTCTTGGAGATGACTTCCTTATTGGAAAAGGAAGAGATTACTCCCAGGTTGGGAGGGAGCAATGATATGTTATTGATTTATGGACAATCATTTTTCAGTTCGAAAAATGGTCCAGGATGAGCAGTTTCTTTGCAGTTTGGAAAGTGGTTTTAGATTTCTGACAGACAAACATTTTCCAGTTCGAAAAATGGTCCAGATCGGACAATCATTTTCATAATGAAAATGGTTCGATAGATTATTGATGTACCATAGACAACAATTCCCCTTATGGCTAGTGTGCGGGAATGGTCTAGGACAATCATTCTTCTTGGCAATCACTCTGAGAAGTGATCAAGTAGAATGGTTCGCCTCGCCGGGAAGTCATTCTTTCGAAGTTCGCAATTGTGAGAAGTTTCGAAGAATGGTCCATTTTAGAGGTTGGTGCAGGACAATCATTTCCTTGGGAAATAGTCGGATAGTCATTCCCTTGGGTAGACTCATTCTCTCCAGGTTGCACTTTGATTAGTGCCGGAGGAATGGCCCAATTAGGTGAATGGTCTAGGTTCAACAATCAGGGACATGAATTCCCTAGGGCAGACTCATTCTCTCCAGGTTGCACTATGATTAGTGCCGAAGGAATGACCCAGTTAGGTGAATGGTCCAGGCTCATAAATTAGGGACAATTATTCTTCTATGCTTGAGAAGAATAGTCCAGATAGACCATGGCCGATGTTTTACTTTATGAGGGAAAATGCTCTTCCAGATCTCACAGATATGAGTGGAAGAATGGCCCAGATGACTCAGTTCGTATCATGATATTGTTATGCAGGTTGATATCGGATGATATGATTACTATGGACACTGTATGTCTTTGGACAATAGTTGTATGCCATTGTGGTGGATGTGTTCCACTGGTTGTGACTATGAGTCACTAGTTAAGTAGCCGTGTACTACTTGGTGTGGTTGTGTACCACTGGATAGTAGTTGTGTAGTACTATGGATAGACACAATTGTGTTCTATTGAATGACATTGTTCTGATTGCCATGAAGACTATCAATAGTATTGGAAATGATTACTAGCTAGATGGATAGTCAGTGTGTTGGTGGACAAACATTCTCCAAGCGGAAAATGGTCCAAGACAATTATTCTTCTAGGACGTATGTCCTGATTAGAAGAATAGTTCTTGTAGCTCATGGCGTGGCTTCCAACATTTGTTGGAACAATTATTCTTCTAGAACATATGTCTTGATTAGAAGAATGGTTCTTGTATCACTCTGTGGAGTGAGTAACTTATTTAACATCATGCCTGATTACTCAGATGGAGTATGGCTTTGAGAGATGATGCAGTTGATGTTATCAGATGATACTGATAGTGATGATGGTGTTTGTGATTTGATCATAAGATAGCCTATGTGGTTATGATGATGCTACCGATTGAATGATATGTTTGTACTCAAGACCATTACCTTTAATACCTCCCTAGCTAGGAGGGAGTGTTGATATTATGGTAGCTACATGAGGTATTAAACCTCCATGTGTAACCATGACAAGACTAGAATATTTCGGGAAGCAAGAAGAAACCCTAAAGCATTGGACATAACCCTAGAAAACAAGTTGGCTAAAGAAAATAATTAATATTGAGTTTTTAGCCTCCAGAAAGAGAAGTCGACCCAGACAGCTAAGAAAGAGTAGTATAAATTCAAGATTCCAGAGTTCATTTGGACACACACAACTCACAACAGTAGAAATTTAGTAAGTGCACAAGTTTGGAGAGTAGTTGTAGTTGCAACTACTGCAACTTGTATTTTTGGTTTTAGGCTTGAACTTTCTCTTGGTTATGGTTTGACTTTCTGCTTGGTACGCTAGCTCTGGAGAGCGATACACTACCGTGATTGGCTATTAGGCCTAGGGTTTTCCTCCATAATTATTATCTGTCAAGGTTAAGGTGCTCGGGGGTGGCTTCGACCTATGGTTGGGTGACAATATTGCTATATTGTCTATGGTGAAACAAACACACCTATTTTTCTAACAATAGGGTCCATACACATCGAGCAAGGTCAGAGAGTAGCCCAAACTACTCTCAATTATTCTTCCCATCCATGAATACTATTTGAATGCATATACATTTCTTTTCTATCCATTATTGCCAAAAAAAACTCTCTTTTTCACTTCACAATGTATTTTATAGTGCATATTTTTTGTTATTTTCATTTTTAACAATGTTTGTTTTATAGTTAAATCAAATTGAAAGATAATAGGAGTAGGCGGTAAGTGGTGAGGATAAGCATGACCGAATATGCTTTCAAAACAATGTATATTATATTGCCTTAGTGTATGATCGGTTGGTTAGGTGATGATCTCCCTGCAATTGTTGTAGGTCGAAGCTTTTCCCTCTGACGTAGAACTCATCTATATGGTTTACAAAACATTGACTTGTCAACGAGGCACTATTTTAATATTCAAAATTCTACATTTGCTTGAAATCCGACGATAAATTGTTAGATTCGTAGATTTGAGTGATTATTTCTGTATAATCTAAGTGCCCCGAAAGTTTTTCAGCGTGCCGAATCCATTTCTGCATTCAGAAATGGATTTTGAACAACAAAAAATAATGATTCATGTAAATTTATATCACCAGATTCCGATGAAAAAAACCATTTCGTAGAACAACTAAACAATGCCCAATGATACTCTTGAAAGTTTTGAGTAATTTTAAATCAAAAAATTCAATCATAACTTCGGAGTGATAAGAACTCAAAATTTTAACCACTAAAAGAAAATTTAGTACAGAATAAACAAAACTTTACACTGTCTAGATTAAAAGAAAATTTAGTACAAAATTAAACAAAACTTTACAGTGTCTAGATTAAAACATGTTTACCGATCTTTTAACATCTTTGGAAGCCTATGGTTTTCTCAATGGTGGTATGTGCATTTGTGTCTACGAGTTTATCATTGTATTTAATATAAATATATACCACACTACCAACCTTCCTAACCTCTTAACTCAACAAAATTATGATGATCTTGGAAAGCTTCTCTTAATGCTTTTCAAACACAAAAACAAAATTTTAAAAAATCACAAGTAATCACTTACCCTCTTAAGGTCCCATAGACCAATTCTATCTTAGTGGATGTTAATCATCTTCATCATCATATTATAGAAAACCTACTTAATTAATTCCATTATCGAAAATAATTCAAAATTCTTATGATACGCGTTCTCACATACAACTGTTACGATGGACCACACTAGCATCGCGTTTCGGACTGATCAGATCGGCGGTTGATATTAAAGGAAACCCGTCGATCCGTGCCGAGGCCATAGACCAATGGAAGAACAGATTGATTTCGTATATATAAAACGGCACCCATTTCCTTTCTTAGAGATAGGGTTCATTTGCGCTGAGTTTAATTTAGGAGTTTGAAGTCTGCGGGTTCCAGTGTCTTTTTCTGTTGTGTTTGTTCGCAGTAGCAATGGCGCCCAAGGCAGCAGAGAAGAAGCCTGCTGAGAAGAAGCCCGTCGCAGAGAAAGCTCCGGCAGAGAAGAAACCCGCTCCCAAGGCCGAGAAGAAGCTGCCAAAGGAAGGCGGGGACAAGAAGGGAAAGAAGAGGCATAAGAAGAGTGTGGAGACCTACAAGATCTATATCTTCAAGGTCCTCAAGCAGGTCCACCCTGACGTTGGTATTTCCAGCAAGGCCATGGGAATCATGAACTCCTTCATTAATGATATTTTTGAGAAATTGGCGAGCGAGGCATCGAAACTCGCCCGCTACAATAAAAAGCCAACCATTACTTCACGGGAGATTCAGACCGCCGTGAGGCTTGCTCTTCCAGGGGAGCTTGCAAAGCACGCCGTGTCAGAGGGTACCAAGGCCGTCACAAAGTTCACCAGTGCTTGATTTTGGTACTTTTTCTCAGTTAAATTCAATGGTGTCTTTTGATGCCACCTATGCTTGTGGAATTTTAAGGTTTTCCTTTAGGTCTTCCAGTGAATTTTAAATTCACGGTTTTGGTGTGGGTAGTTTATTTTTCATCAGCTTTTTTGATCAACTACGTTTTAATTTTATGGGCTGTGAATGTTAAATTTATAGGTATCGGAGCTACCTGGTTTGCATTTAGCAGTGATGAATGTTTGCTTGCTAATTGATTGAATGCATTGGGTTCTTGGCTTTGAATCTACTGTTTTGATTTTTATTTTTTATTATCCGCTTTTCTGGTTGTGTTTTCCTGTTATTGTTTCTGTTCTCTTTACAATATGCTTGGATTGGATTATATGAGCTTCGAAAAAAAATTGAAAAATTGATGAGGTTTTTTTATTGTCATTATTAATTTTGGGGTTGGCTAAACATGAGTTATGGGTGTTCTGGTTATGGGTGTTTTGGTTGGGATCTGGTGAATTAAATTTGGACAAAATAGTTATTTTCTGTTTTTTAAATTGCATTTTTGAATGCATAAATGTATAAATGGATTCAGTGTGTTGAAAAGCCCTTTGGGGCATTTGGATTATACAAATTTAACCAATCAAATCAAATCTGCAGTTCCAACCATTCATCACCTGATTTCAGGCAAAATCAAATGAAATTAAACAGAAAAAGTTATTAGGCAAAATCAAATGAAATTAAACAGAAAAAGTTATTAGAAAACAGTTGTTGGAAGACAGCCAAAAAGTAGAATGTCAGGATTTGAGGCAAAATCAAATGAAATCAAGCAAAAAAGTTGTTAGAAAACAGTTGTTGGAAAACAGCCAAAAAGTACAATGGTTGTTAGAAAACAGCCAAAAAGTAGAGTGTCTAAACTACTGCTTATTTTTGTAGTATTAAATTTAAATTTAGTACTTTTAAGGCTTTTTTGTATTATTAGATTTAGATTTACTACTTTGAGGTTTTGTGTGCTTTCTAAAGCTTTGTGTGTTTTCTATTATCAATGTTAATTTTGTAAAAGCTTTTTGTGTTTTCTATTATCAATGTTAATTTTGTATTATCAGAATGAGAAAAAAGTGTCCAAACTTCCCTTTTGTTTTCTCAATCTTCCTTCCAATTTTCTTATAATTGGAATCCTTTATACCAATTTTGTTTTCTCAATCTTCTTTCCACTTTTCTTATAATTGGAATCCTTTATACCAATATAATTTTGGCTTTGTGTGTTTTCTGTTATCAATGTTAATTTTGTATTATCAGAATGAGAGTAAAGTGCCAAACTTCCTTTTTGTTTTTTCAATTTCTTATAATTGGGATCTTTTTAATGGATCAGAATGAGAGTAAAGTGCCAAGCTTCCCTTTTGTTTTCTCAATTTCTTATAATTGGGATCCTCTATATTCATCAGAATGAGAATAAAGTGCCTAAGCTTTCCTTTTGTTTTCTCAATTACTTATAATTGGGGTGTTTTATACCAATATAATTAGTTATTTTCTTTCATCTTTTGCCTATCTTTTTTTACTCATTTAAAGTGTCCAAACTTCCCTTTTGTTTTCTCAATTTCTTATAATTAGGATCCTTTATACCAATATAATTAGTGGTTGTATTTCAATTTCTTATAATTGGTGCCCAAACTTCCTTTTTGTTTTCTCAATTTCTTATAATTGAGATACTTTATACCAAATATAATTGGTGGTTGTCTTTTAATTTCTTATAATTGAGATCCTTTATACCAATATAATTAATGAATTAATAGTTTTTTTTCATCCATTGCCTAACTTCTTTTACTCATTTCTTAACTTCTCATACCATGTATGCTTGTCTTCAAAAAGTTTGCTTAGTTGTTGTTGTCCACTCATTCCTTCACTCTTACATTGAAAAACAATAGGTGTTCTATTAAAATAGTGTGAATTTTCTTTGCCATTGTTACAAAATCCTAAAACTTTACTTTTCAACCATTGCTTAACTTTTTATTTTTATTTTTTAACTTCACCTATTAAAATAGTGTGAATTTTCTTTGCCATTGTTACAAAATCCTAAAACTTTACTTTTCAACCATTGCTTAACTTTTTATTTTTATTTTTTAACTTCTCATACCATGTATGCTTGTCTTCAAAATGTTTGCTTAGTTGTTGTCCACTCATTCCTTCCCTTCTACATTGAAAATCAATCAATGTTGTTCTATTAAAATAGTGCAAATTTTCTTTGCCATTGTTACAAAGATTTTGTAGGTTCCTAAAACTTTACTTTTCAATGTAGAGTAAGTACTTTGGTGATTGAAATGCACCATACCCAAACTTTTCTTTTGTTTTCTCAATTTCTTATAATTGAGATCTTTTATACTAATTATATAATTAGTGGTTGTCTTTCAATTTCTTATAATTGGTGCCTAGTCTCTCAATTTCTTATAATTGAGATTCTTTATACCAATATAATTAGTGGTTGTCTTTCAATTTTTTATAATTGGAATCCTTTATACCAATATAATTAGTAAATTAGTGGTTTTCTTTCATCCATTGCCTAACTTCTTTTACTCATTTCTTAACTTCTCATACCATGTATGCTCGTCTTCAAAAAGTTTGCTTATTTGTTGTCCACTCCTTCCTTCACTTTTACATTGAAAATCAATTAGTGTTGTTCTATTAAAATAGTGCAAATTTTCTTGGCCATTGTTACAAAGATTTTGTAGGTTCCTGAAACTTTACTTTTCAATGTAGAGTAAGTACTTTGGTGATTAAAGTGCACCGTAAAACTTTACTTGGTGATTGAAGTGCACCATAAGTTCTTTTGCTATGGCTAATGAATTATAAAATCTTCATTATTGAGTATGACTTCATTAGTTAGAACCATCTAATCCTCAAATATATTAATCCTCAAATATATTATGGGAATTTTAATTTTTGAATATTAATATATTAATATTTTACTTTAAAATTTTAATTCTTTTCAAATATTAATGATAGGATCATTTAATACTAATCTTAATCTTCAAGTTAATTATGAAAATTTTAATTCTCAAATATTAATATTAAAATTTTCAAATATTAATATATTAACTATGAAAATTTTAATTGTCAAATATTAATATATTAGTATTTTATTGAAAAATTTTAATTCTCAAATATTAATCATATCACCATTTAATACTAATCCCCAAATGAACTATGGAAATTTTAATTCTTGAATATTAATATACTAGCATACCCTTGAAGCACCCTCGAAGTGGGAAAGGGAACTTTGAAAAAAACTAACATATGTTTTTTTGGCAATACTAATTTTACCAATGTGTATCATTCTACTATCTTTGTTTAATTCTCGGGAGATTTAGTGAGAGTATTGAAATATTTGAATCATAGAAAACCAAAATCATTCATTCAAATAATTCATTAGTCTATGAAAGGTGCATAGCAACAATTGACAACTTGTTATTTTTTCATAAGTGAAATCAAAGCTCAATTGAATTAACATAGATACAACATACTTAATGAGGTAAATATAAAATTCTACACAATGAATTAATTGTATTTCCAAAAGAATATATGGGTATATTGGAACATGTGATTATTAACCTTGGCCAACACTATTAGTATTGTGTTATATTAAATACCAAACCATAAACTCTTTACATCATGGTAATGCCTATGCCCAAAATCAATCAATTTTTATTTATATTACTATGAAGATATTCCCTTTGTATGAATCCATCTCATCAAGAAATGTTTAATGAATCTAAAATATGACTATGCATCAATGTACACAATAGAAAAATATTGTCAAATCAAACTAGAGTTAGAATATATGTGCTTATATAGTAAATGAATGTTTACCATGAAAAATAAGGCTTAAGCAATTCTAAACCAGGCATGGTATAAAGTAAGTATAGATCCTCACTAATAGGCTACAAATGGTAAGAAACTCAAAAGAGAACTAGGGGATTCACTTGGTAATTGTTCCATGCTAACATTGGTATCATGCCTTGGAAAGGTGAAAATATGACGGGCATGTAAAGTTGAAGATTCTTGTAGTTGAGGACCAGGAAAATAGGGTGATATTGGCAAAGGCCAAGACAAAAATCAAGATGAATATGATGATGCAGGTGTTGTAGGAGATCTTGAACTTGCATAACCCGAAACTATTGTTGAAGGTTGGGGATGATGAAACTTGCACTGAACAACATATTTGTAGGATCTAATATGCATGTAATATGCACATTCTTTCTCTCTTTGTACAACAAAAATCAACATACATCAAATACATTGATATTCATCAAGCATGCATATAATTCCCACTAAAACAGAGCAATATTTTCGTGGTTTGCATACCTCTGTCCAAACTTAACATTTTGATACAATCTCAATCAAATGAATTTTAAATTTATGTTTTACAAAAATCATAGTTCCAAACCATATTATTGTCCAAAGTTTAGATAACATACTTGATGCATAGGAAGGCCTAAATAATTCATCTCTACTTGTCCTCCTAATCCATTTTTGTCACATGGATGATGGTACTTGCATGTCGTACCAAACTTGCAAGCTCTTGTTTTCAAGTAACATTGCAAAATACATTCTCTTCTTAATATGAAACTTTTAATAGCAAAATAATTTAGAATTTTTATTGACAACAATTCATTGCTTATAAAACTACAACATATATAAACCAAAAGCCTCCCTTTTGTCAATTATCAATCTACTTTACTACACATGGTTTCAGTGTTGCAAATAAGGAAAGAGGAAATCTCAAACTTGATTAGCATAAATGTTTTTTTATTCTAGAAAAATATTTGAAGTTATAAAGTGCTACCATTTATGAATCAAGGATCTTGGACATGTTACAATTATCCAAACATTTGACATGTTACAATTATCCAAACATTTCCATTCTGACATACCTATAGAACACTCTCACCCTTGTTTGACTAAGTTTCAGATTTGAAACATGATTTGGACCAAAATCTTTACTTTAACCACTTATATACCAAGCCTGTAGACTTAACTTATATACCTGAGTGTAAACATTCCAAAGGTACAACATTATTGCAACAAAGAAACTTAAGAGACAATTTTGGGTGGATTTGAAATATTTCTACTTATTGATAAATCCTTGTTATTTAGAAACAAGCCAAGTGTTGGACTTTAGTTCATCTTCGTAACTAGTATTAATTTCCATCTACCAAACAATAAAACTCATCCAGATATATGAAAGGCAAGTTGTAACAGAATTTACATATCAATCTGGATGATGATTGGAAAGAAGAGGAGGGCAAGACTCAACCCCATAATCCAATAGACGTAGCAAAATAAAAAAATAATGTCAAATATTACTACAACAAAGAAGATACCAATTTAGTTTTGTAAAGTTTACTGCTAAAACCAAGTACAGATTGACCAACCATCCAACAAGGTTGTATATACTTGTCCAAAGAGCCTTAATCTATTAGGTAAGTGACCATACAAACATTTGGGGCACTTGAGTCTTTAGAGAATGACTAGGACTCATTATCTATAAATATTTCAAGCAATTACAAAGACTAATTTTCTGTCCAAGCCACATAGCAAATCTCAGTCCAGAAGCAAGTGCTATGATCAAATCCAAAGTTATATAATAGTTAGTCGAGCGTGTTGGGATGTGAGAGCATTTATGGATAT
This sequence comes from Picea sitchensis, assembly GCA_010110895.2. Classification (NCBI taxonomy): domain Eukaryota; kingdom Viridiplantae; phylum Streptophyta; class Pinopsida; order Pinales; family Pinaceae; genus Picea; species Picea sitchensis. Next base: position 141,021 of record SNQJ01S0010290.1, read on the forward strand.
TTATCACAGGCTGTACAAAACATAAATGTCCTACCAATAAATATATTCTATAAAGCATAAATTAAAAGATTTCTTTTTTTAATACGCTTCTTTTTACTATTAGTGCCACTCGATCAACACCAAAGTGGAAAACCATTGGCACTAGGGCTAAAAACTTTGTCCATCACTACATTTGGCCCACCTGTGTAGCCATGACAACCGACAATGAGCTAACTTATACTATGGGGAATCAAACCCTGGAGGGGGTGTATCACCACCCTTGCTTTACTAAACAGACAAGCCCTATATTAAATTAGAAGATTTTATTTTCAAAAAAACGAAAAGAGGAACAAGGGGTCAAGCCAACAAATTGAAATCATATTGACAATAAAAGGTTGGGATGAGTGGTAGCTCTAGTCATTTTGAAATATATCTTTGTTTTTCAGGGTACGTCAAATAAATGTTTTGTTTGTATAATCATGAATGTAAAGGAAGATCCTTCAGTGTCACGTGTTGCACATAAGCAACATGAATTTGGTAGCAAATTATCAAATTCACATAAGCAATAAGACGAGGAAATGACATGGAGAAAATATGGCATTGATATCTTCCAAAATTCCATCTACTTCATCCTGAAAATGTTAGGCAAGGAAATGTTACATTAGGAGGGGACATAAGCACACTTCATTAGCTTGCATAAGCAGAACATAGGTTGAATGACAAAGACAATGGGACATTTCAATAGAAAAGCTCTCATAAACTCTAGAAATAGGAAAAAATATTAAGTCGGGCACCTTAAGTGAACATCTCCAGGAAGATCTGCTAGATCCTCCACACATGCATGGTATCATAGATAATGGACATAGTCAATTGAAGTAGTTCAAGCCTATTTCAACACATATTAGCTCAATGTTGATCGTTGCTTAAAGTTTATCATCTTAAAAATAGAAGAAAGCAAGCATCAAATGAGATACAAAATACTAAAAAGCACCTAAACTAAACATACACACACACAAAAAAAAGTATAAATCTTTTGTAACAAATAAAGGATAATCTTGTAAAGGTTGGTTGCAAATTGATATAGGGGTAAATATTGACTTATAACAAATACTTTTCTAAGTTTGCTAATGCTTTCAGCCTTGAGCTTTATTTACTGTTCAAGTTGGAATCAATGTTTTCTTTTTTATCCTGGATCAACATCAAGGATCAAAAGGTTGCCTCATTTGGCACTCAACCAGCTCAGATCCATGCAAAAACCGACTCGTTGTTGATTCTAATAAAAGGTTATCAATTTTATACTATATCCAAAAAATGGGATGCCAATACCACTTTAGCAAGTCACAAACTGAACACAACAACTGGACACAATATCGATTGGAACCGTGGAATTCCCCTCAGGTCCCGAAAAATGGGTATTGTGCATCTTTCTTAGGTTAAATGTGACATAGCTCTGGAGCTAACGCTTTAAAAAAACTCCAAGAAACATATCCTTTGAAACTAAAATGACTCTTCACTGTTCTTGAATATGCAGAGGTAGGATAATTGTTGTTTCTCTGTGCATAAAAAACAATGTTTGTAAATAAAAGAAACAATCCAAACACAAACATAGAAAAGAATATAGGTCACATCATCTGCATGAAATGGTGGACACAATGTGGTAAAACATGGGTGTTGGTATTTTTTACTTCAATTTGTAGAGAAAACACACTGGGGGATCTTTGTCAAACAAACACCTGAAGGATATAGATAGTCTCACTTAAGGTGGGCTACATTTTCAAATCTTGTCTTACTCATTTGACATGAGCCCTAATGTCAAAAGATAAGTGAAACATCCAAAATATTGCAGAGGAGAAGCATTGGTTTTGATATGGATATAATTTAGGTAAACACCGCGTTACTCAGGTTTAAACTCTCTGTAACAAATATAAAGGATTTGATCAATTCTATCTCAGACCTTAATCTAGTGATCAATTCATTGCATTAAATTTTGTTAATTTTTCAAAATCCCAACCCAGTTTCAGTGTCGCTGTCTTTTCAGTCAAATTTAAATGCCAAACTCAGTTTCAACATTGTTTCAGCATATGTTACAGTCTGGTGTTTCAGCTTACGCTACAACCTGGTGTTTCAGCTTACGCTACAGCCTGGTGTTTCAGCATATACTCAACCTAGTGTTTTAGCATAAGCTACAGCCTGGTGTTTCAGCTTATACTACAGCCTGGTGTTTCAACATAAGCTACAGCCTGACGATTATTCACAACAGAAGGAAAATACTACATGTAGATCTTGGTGATTATTCTGCCAATTCGAATGAGAGTTAAAGGAAAAAATATAAACATGAAATTCTTGGCGAGTTTATCTGCGATTCGGATGATAGTTATATAAACAATTTGAGCTCCCAGTATAGTTATGAATATCCTTAAATCCTCCTTTCAAGACAGATGTGGGAAGTTGGATTGGAACAAAGGTGCTAAATCAAAGACTAGGGTCAGTGTGGAGATCAATAACAATGGCATCTCTGTCCATTACAGTCAACCATAGGTTATTCACGCCTGGACAGTACGAGGAACCTGTGAAAAAATAAAATAAAATAAATAATTATAGAACTCCATTCTATAATTATTTATTTAATGTTCAAAGTTTTGGACCATTAACACCTGGGAGAGGGATCCATTAACCCCTGTTTTTGCGTTTGTAAAGGTGCATTGAACTAAAATGTATATTGGGTGTATTGAAATATGGACTAGACCTAAATGTGATATGGGTCTAGAGGCTACAAAGCTCAAAGATAGGTATCTTCAGTTTACAAAAAAATCCTATTAAATCAGAATGGTCGTGGGTTGGAACTGATGATATGCAACTTTTAGCTTCACAACCTCAAAGTGTATATCAAACCTGAGTTAAGATGGCTCTGTCCTAATTTATATATATTTACCTGTTTTCTGTTTTTTTAATATATAGTTGGAGGTTATGATGCTCAAGGATGCATATATTTAGTTACACAAACAACCCATTAAATCAAAGTGACCGTAGATTGAGATTGACGATATGCAACTTCTATCTTCAAAATTTCCAAATGTATATCAAACCTGAGTTAACATGGACCTATCTTGATGCTTTCCTAATATAAGATGGGTGTGTAGTAACTTGTATGTATTTTCCTGTTTTCAAATTATAGATGGGTCTGCTAGTTTATATGCATTTGTATGCTTTCAAAGTTTAGATGGGTCATTCCTACTTTATATGCGTTTACCTGTTTTCAGAGCATCTACTACAACATCTTCTGTACTCCGTGTATACTTATGAGCAGTGTAAATACTGGCAACAACATCACAGTCTGCTGTGATGTAACTAAAAGACAAAATTCATATCAATCAAGTGTCATTCACCCCAAACAATTATACTCCGCATCTAACACAACATCTGAAGAAACATTACCCTTGAAATCCCCAGTCACGTCTCACAGTGCTGGTGAGAAGGTTGGAATCGACACATGTTGGGACTCCATTAAGGCCGTTGTAAGAGCACATGATACCACTGGCATGCCCTTGCTCCACACAACTCTTGAACGATGGTTTATATGTATCCAACAAGTCTTGTCTGCTTACTTGTTCAAGAACATTACATTAAAAAAAATCTCTTAAATTAGCACAAACCCATTCACACCCAACTTCGAGTTGCCAACCTCAACCATTTGTGTGAACTCCAATAATGCATAGTGGATCCTTGCCATTATACCTGGTTTCACATAGAGAAGCGAGGTACTTGGGGAGTTCTTCAACACTGTGCAAAGTTAAACATTGTGGTTTGCAATCTGTATTTTTATCCTCGTTGGCACTTAATGTGAGGTTTTTATAGTGGTAAAAACAATTTCAAGACACTACTTATTAGGCATCTATTAGGGATACTATAAAGGATTTTTTTTATTGTTGTAGGCACAAATGAGGAAAAAAGGCCAACAAGCAAGGCCATTACTTCTTTAATAGATGCTAAATTTAGAGGGGAATGTGTTTGTGTTTCCCAGTGAATGCACTTAATACGAAAAATATAACAAATCAACCTATATTAAAAACATAACAAATCAACCAACATAACATTATGTTGGTAGTAGAAGGTCAAGGAGGATAAATATAGTCTTCCCTATCACTGAACATGCATGGATGTAAGCAATGGAGGTACCGTCCGCAGTGAAAGAGTTGTATGCCTGTGTGTACACCACATATTGACATAAGTGTGACGGTGCACACCGCAAGCTTAAAGTGTACCAATCGACATAAAAATCTGCAGCTTGGAGGGAAATGACATAAAAACCTGCAGAGGGCATCATGGACTATATCTATCTTCGTCGGGAAAGTCACTAACTCCTTATATGGAAAAAAGAAAAAATAAGGAAATGCAGAGTTAGTAATGGAATATTACCATAGCATCGAAGGAGAAGCAAGTATGGACCTCCCAGTTATCCATGTCGTAAGCTGTGAAATGCTTGTCGCATGCAGAATCTCTCAAACGAATAGAAGAGCAGACTTTTGCCTTTGAAGAGGAAGAGAAGGGATCGCCTTGCAATCCTCTAACGTAGTCAACAAAGTACCTGCTAGATAGCCGAGGATCTTCTCCTGGAGTTTCTTGACATCGACCCCATCGAGGATCTCTAAATATATTGATATTGGCCGCCTAGAATGTGAGCCTCGATGCCTGCCCTACATTGTATATCGCTCTCGCTTCAATGCCAATTGCTTGCACAACCACAATACACATTTCCTTTTTTAACTGAGATGAGTAATAGGTATTCATAACATTAGAGAATATAATGGCAATGGCAAGAGTTCCTTCCTTTACTGGTAACTGAGATGAGCTATAAGTATTCATAACATTATAGAAATACAATGACAAGATTCAAACCTGGGCAATACAATACCAGAGTGTGGCATCGAAAGATGCAACGATTAGAACGACCTGAGGAAAACTGGTCGCTGTATGAATGGAACCATTGAAGTGAATGCCGCGACCCCACTAGAAACTCCGTGCAGAGCTTCCGACCACCATTCGTATTTGGGTATTCCCAGGCAAACCAGGATGAAGAGGTCGTCGAGTTAGTGAAGGATATGATACGTGGAGGGAAATGAATGGTCAATCGCTGAATGATCAATCGTTGAACATATGACAATGCTTAATTGGTTGTGGATAGATGATGAAAATTCGAGAGTGAACTCCCCTTAAAAGAACACCTTTGACGTAATTAATATATTACATGAAAATTTTAATTCCCAAATATTAATCATAAGACCATTTAATACTTGAATTGTAGAAATCTTCATTTTGAAATATTACTTTACTTTTAGTTAGGACTATTTAATCTTCTTTATTTAGTTAATATTATTCTTCAATTATGAAAGTTTAAGCTTCACATGAATTATTTTAAATTTTATATTTAAAATTTTATTTTATTATTATTCAAATAAATTATGAAAACCTTATTTTAAAAATCTTATTTCACTATTATTAAGATAAATTATGAAATTTTTTATTTTTACGTGTTTCCAAACTGGAGGGAGATATTAGCAAAAGTTTAATCATATTTTTTTTTTTAAAATATTTTATTTTATTCTAATCTCTTTATTAAATTTATTTAACTTTCTTTAATTAATTTTCCTAATATTCCCCTTTCCTTGATATTTCTACCACCCATCTTGTTCTAATATTCTTCCCCCTCTTATTAGGATATGCTTTTCCTAATATTTCCCCCTCTTATTACAAAAAGTTAACCTTATTTTTAAAATCTTATTTCACTATTATTAAGATAAATTATGAAGCTTTTTATTTTTATGTGTTTCCAAATATCTCCTTCTTCTCCCATCTTGCAAAGGTGGAGGTAGATATTAGCAAAAGTTTATTCACTCTTTTTTTTTTTTTTTTTTTCCTCTTCTAATCTCCCCCTTTTATTAAGTTTATTCAATTTTAATTATTTTTTTCCTAATATTCCCCCTTTTCCTTGAGATTTCTCTCCTTTTTTAATATTCTTCTCCCTCTTATTAAGATATGCTTTTCCTAATATTTCTCCCTTTTATTATAAAATGTTAATTAAGCTTTGTCTAATTTGGAAGAGTTTAAATATTATATCTTCTCATTAGGGTTATGCGATATGAGAGAAAACTTATTACCTTCCTTTGAAGTTAGGTTGGGTTGGGGTGCGGCATATACTTTCTCTAATAGCGGAGATTTAGAAACTTATTATAATAAAATATTTAATATTTTCTTAATGGGAAAATCTTGTGGACTATGAAATAAAGGGAAAGCTTATTAGGGTGGGGTGGAGGTAGAGGTAGAGGGGAGAATTATGAGATATGAATGAAAGCTTATTACCTTCACATGAGGGTAGGGGTGAAGTTAGATATTTCCCCAATGGGGGTATTTTAGGGAAAACTTAGTAATAGGGAAGCCTTAATATTTCTCCTCATTACAAAAAAGTTATGAGATATGAGAGAGTTTATTACCTACAAACATACGAGGGTGGCAAGTGGAGGCAGATTTTAAGGAAAACTTAGTAAGTTTTCCCTAATATTTCATCCCCAATGCCATATGAAGGTGGGGTATTAAGTTTTGTTTAATATTTCCCTCCATACCCACCCTTATTTAAGAGTATTAGGATGGGGTGGAAGGTGATATTAAGCAAAACTTAATAAGCTTTTTGTAATATCTATCCCACCCCCACCCTTATCTAATGGGGGGAGATATTAAGGGATGTTTATAGTTTATTATTGTCATATGAAGGGTGGGTGTGGGTGTGGGGTAGATATCCATTCTTAATGGGGGAAGATATTAAAGAAATCTTAATAATCTTTTCCTAATATTTTATTAATCTTATTTAATATCTCCTCCTACTTGTACTCTAAGCTTTCTTTAATATTGCCTCGCGCTCTCACCTCCACCCTTTCATATGGAGTATTAAGTTTTTATTAATATCTACTCCCATGCCCACCTTCATATGAGGGTTGGGGTGTGCAGAGATATATTAGAAAAATCCTAATGAGGTTTTCTTAATATCTTCCTTGGGCCAAGATATGAGGGTAGGGGGACATATTACATCTAAGCCTAATAAGCTTTTCCTAATATCTTCCTTGGGCCAAGATATGAGGGTAGGGGGAGATATTAAGGAAAATTTGTTAGAAAAACAGGATCACAGAGTAATAAAATAAAACAAATGTGGAGATAAGACACATAATATACACAATACAATAAAGACACAGATATATGTGGTTTACCCAGTGTAAACTACGTCCACCAAATAAACTGTTAGGTCCTTCCTTTTTATTATTTAGCAAAATGAAGGCATACAACCTACAATTCAATCACTATAACTTCCTTTTCTTCCTCTTACAATCTTCTCTCTCATAATACAATAATCACACACATACATAGCCACATTACAATTCTCTCATAAAAGAGGGTTGTCTTCTAGGACAAAAATCCCTAAAATAACTTATACCATCAGATCCGCGACCTTATAAAAAACAGTCCAGATTGACTATGAAATTACAATATTTTACAAGACAATTTTACTCAATATTTTGCTTCGGGGGTGATGCCCCCAAATATCCTTCTCGGGGGGGAGGGATAAAAAATTATCGCCCCCCCCTCTGAACCCCCTTGGCGACAGTGATGGGGGGGGGGGAAACTTTCCACACCCCCCGTTAGGGAATGGGGTCCAAGCACAACTCAAACAAACCTTTGAATTAGGAAGATAATCACTCTCCACAACTAACAATCTCCCACTTGGAGACTGATCACAACAACTCTACTACTATTGTACTTGTTGGACTATACTCCACCTTGGACCTAACAAATTTCTCATCTTTACCTTCATGCTTGAAGACCAACTGAAACTGAGCAGGAAATCAATTTCTCCCTGGTTATTCCCTTTGTTAACATGTCTGCAGAATTCTAGCTAGTATGCATCTTTTCTAACTTCAAATGTCCATTTTCTAAGATGGATCATATGAAATGGTACTAGAGCTATATATGCTTAGTCTTTGAATGAAAGGTTGAGTTATTTTCAAGATGAATAACTGATCTAGATGGATATCGGTGGTCACCCATCTTTTTCAACTAATTCAAAACAATTTTCTGGCAATTTTGGTAATTTAGTATTTTTAGCAGTTTTCACTTCTGGAGCCGTTTTGAGGCCCTAAACGATGTTATTTTGGGAAAACATGATTGAAATATGGAATTTCCTTTTATATTGTACCTAAAATGAATATTCTCGATGATACCTTTCCAACGAGCTATCATACGCCTAAAACAGAGATCGTATGCAAAAGTTACGACCTCGGGAAGTTGATGTACTAACTTACCCAAACGAGGTCCACATGACTTTTGACGCTTCATCTCCTAGGATTAGGTTTTTGGATGTCTAGGGTTTTTGACATTCCTGATTGTTGTAAAAAGGCCTTCAGAGCCTCATTGTAATCAACTTCTTGCGAATGAGCGCAACCGTCACATCTCTTCTCAGAGATAAGCTGCCACCATTCTAGCAAGCTTGTTTCCGCTGCATTTTACAGTTTTTAGCTTATTTCATTATTGAATAGAAAACCAATTTTACTATATCTCTGTTATTTTGTGTTAAACACCTGTTAATAATCTGTATTCATTTCGTTCTGCTCATAAAATCCGGATCAGTGGTATTAGAGCGGTCTGCTCCTTGTCGTCTTAATGCATGTCCCCAACGAGGTCGAAGTACAAAGAGTTAGATCTTGAGCTTATTTCTCTTGAGGACAAAAGCTCTCACACACCCAAATGACCTCTCATGGAAGGTGAAAAGAAAGATGACGGGACAGGAGATCCTTTCAAACTATTGATTGAGGAAGCCCTCACGCAACAAAGGAATGAGATGATGGATAGTTTCGCGTAAATCCTTCGGTGACTACCAAGAGGCAACACATCTTCTTCGAACGGAGGCGCCGCCCCCTTCAAGGTACAAATAAACTTCGATATTACTATAGTTGAAGGTCAGATAGACGTAGATGCCGTAGACAAGTGGTTGAATCTACTAGAAGGTTATTTTTCTTTCCATAACTTTTCGAATAGAGAAAATATTACTTTTGCGCTCTTCAAAGCCGTACCTCATGTCAAAGATTGGCGGAAAACTTTCTGTGAGCAAAAGGAAACAGAAGAACCCTCATTATTTACAGTCATGACCACCTGTGAATCCTTCAGGGATGATATTAAGGAACAATACTACCCCGTCGGAAGTTATGATGACCTGTATACCAAATGGACCACACTGCGGTAAGAAAGAGACCAAGCAGTGTCATATTTCACAAATATCTTCCATACCTTGCGCACCAAGTTGGGTATCAAATATTCAGAGCAACATTTGGTGCTCAAGTATCGCGGTGCTCTACATAGATACATTCAGACTGAAATGAAATTTCTGGATATCTCATCCTTGGGCACGACCGATCGATATGCCGTCAAAATTGAGCAGAAGCTCAAACAAAAGACGCGACAATTTGGGCCTGGGAACCCCTCACAAAAAAAGCCAGGAAAGGGAGACCCCAACCCACAGAACAAAGGACAGAGAAAATATGGATAGTATTAGGACAACCAGCCCAAGCTGCCAGCAAAGAAGGACACTGGAAAGACAAAGAAAGATACCGGGAAGTGGTGCGACTTCCATAAGAGCCCTTGACATAACACTGCTGACTTCTGCTCAAAGCAGTCACTAGTGGCCGAAGTGAAAGCCTCTGAATCAGATGCAGATTCTGACTCCGAGCTAGAACTAGAAAGGGGAAGAAGAATCATTGACGTGGAGCCCAGTGCCACCGTTGCTACCACCAAGCTCCAGCCCGGTGAATCAGATGAGCCAGAAGAAGGAGAGCACCTCTTCCATTCACAGATGTGGGTAAAAGGAACTCTACTGCACTTCATCGTTGATAGCGGTAGCCAGAAGAACCTCATATCAACAGAGGTTGTCAAGCGACTGACCCTGCCGACAACGTTGCACCTATAACCCTACACCATTGGATGGCTCCGCCAAGGAAGCGATCTTCTCGTCAACCAATAGTGCCGACTGTCGTACGACATCAATCCCTTCAAAGATGAGGTATTGTGTGATGTTTCTCTTCTCGAAGTTTGTGATGTTATTTTGGGCCAACCTTATTTATGGAAATGTCATGATGTATATGAGTCTAGGCCTCGTAGTGTTATTATTACTTTGAACAAGAAATTGTACAAGATACTCGAGGCAGTCCCACCTAGTGCTATTTCCTTGATCTCTGCTAAGAAATGCAGGAAGGTCATCTCTCAGAAGGGGAAGTTTGTCTTCTTCGTGATTCGCTCTCATAATAAACTAAAGATCACAACCACATCCAGGGTCTCTACGGTCGACCTCTCCACACAACAGAAGCAAGTAGATAAGGTTGTGGAAGAATGTTCAGATATCTTCTCCTCACCTACAGGGGTACCTATGCACTACCAGGTCCAACACCCCATCGATGTGACCCCTGACGCACTGCTTCCCAATGGTCCAGTCTATCGTCGCTCTCTGTTAGAGAATGATGAGATCAAGCATCAGATCCAAGAACTGATCTACAAGGGGCACATCCATCCCAGCTCATCACCTTGCAGGAGCCCAATCGTGATGGTACAGAAGAAAGATGGAACTTGGCGACTCTACATTGATTACCGGGCTCTGAATAAAATCACAATCAGAAACCGGTACTTGATTCCCTGAATCGACGACCTCCTTGATCAACTTATGGGGGCCAAATACTTCAGTAAGATTGATCTAAATTCTGGCTACCACCAGGTCCTGATAGAACAGACAGATGTATGGAAGACCGCCTTCAAGCCAAAGGAAGGCCCTTTTGAATGGTTGGCCATGCCCTTTGGTTTGACAAGTGCTCCAACTACTTTCATGAGGATGATGGACGATATCCTGTGACCATTCACCAATACTTTTGTAGTGGTGTATCTGGATGACATTCTCATTTACAACAAGACTTGGGCCAAACACTTGCAGCATATTCAACAGGTTTTGCACACCCTGTGGCAGCACAAGCTATACACCAACTTGGAAAAATGATCCTTTGGCATGGACATGGTCCATTACATGGGCTACATCATTGATCAACATGGCGTACATGTGGATCCAGCCAAGATCCAAGTCATCCGTGACTGACCAGCCCCAACCACACTCACTGACCTTCGAAGCTTCTTGGGCCTTGCTAATTTTTACTGGAGGTTCATGTTGGGATTCTCCCATATTGCATGGGCCCTCAACCAAATAAACAAGGGTGGTGGTAAAATGAAATTTGCATGGGGTCAGTCCCAACAATAAGCATTCAATGATTTGAAGCAACGCTTGTGCTTAGCCCCAATACTTTCACTACTAGACCTGCATCATCCCTTTGAGATCAAGACAGATGCTTCCGAGTATGATGTGGGCATCGTTCTCACTCAGCACGGCCACCCCGTGGCCTATCACAGTGAGACACTATCATAGGATGTCCGTAAGTACCCTACTTACGACAGGGAAATTTACTCCATTCTGCAAGCCTACCGCCAGTGGAGACATTACATTCTTGGGAAGGAGACTGTCATCCACACTGATCATAAGCCACTACAGTTCATGCAGACATAGGGAAAATTGCAGAATGATCGCCATCAAAAGTGGTCCACATACTTGCAGCAATTCCACCTCAACATCAAGTATAAAACAGGAAGCACCAATCGTGTCGCTGATTGCCTTAGTAGACCTCCAGTCGTGGCACTCACCACGGTGCTAGACTCTTGCGGCCATGAGACCTCTGGATGGCCCCAACTCTATGAGACAGACCCGGACTTCGCCACCACCTACCAAATGTTGGGTGCAAACGCAATTGCCGATAATTTCCATCTTCAGGATGGGTTGCTGTGTCGTCTGGGCCATATCTGTGTTTCATCAAGTGAGCGAGCGAAGATGATTTGAGAAGCCCACTACAGTTGGGTGGCAGGACATTTCGGTGTCGAAAATACAGTGGTGATGCTACACAAACATTTCTACTGGCCGAAAATTCGACAAGAAGTGAGCAAGTATATTAGGTCCTGCACTGCCTACGCTATTGCCAAACTGACCACTAAGAAACAGGTCCTGTACACCCCTCTTCTTACTCATGACAGACCATGGTAATCTATTTCAATGGACTACATGTCGGGCCTCCCGTCCACCAAGCGGGGAAATGACTATGTTTTTGTGGTTGTTGATCGCTTTTCTAAGATGGAGATTATGGTTGCCTGCAAGAAGAGCATCACAGCAGAGGTCACGCCCAAGATCTTCTTTGAACGAGTCTAGGTACATTTTGGAATCCCACAAACCATTGTCTCAGATTGGGACAGTTGATTTCTCATCACATTCTGGTCGAGCCTCTGGCCACTACTGGACACCAAGCTCACCAAATCCATGACCTTCCACCCCCAAACAGATGGCCAAACCGAGGTTGTAAATCAAATGATTGTGCATATCCTTTACATATATAATTCAAATAACCCTCGTACATGGGATGAGAGCCTTCCCTATGTCCAACATAGTTACAACCGATCCCTGCATATCTCAACCGACCACAACCCCTTTCAAGTGAGGTTGGGATTCCAACCATTGGGTCCCATATATGTTGCAATTCCCCTTGTGGTCACCTTGAACGACTCATCTCCTGCTCCAATTGAAGATGACAAATCCACCCGGTTCATTGAGCAGATCCAACACATCCACCAACAGGTTCAGGATATCCTACATAAGTCCAATGACAAGTACAAACAATGTCATGATCAATATCGGGTGCCACATAAGTTTCAGGTGGGCGACAAAGTTTGGTTGCACTTGCAGAAAGAATGCCTTACAGGACCCCATCAGAAGATTTTCCCACTCTGTTATGGGCCGTACACTATCACCAAGACCATGGGGGATAATACTTTTGAGCTCAACATTCCTCCTTTCCTTGGCCTACACCCAGTGTTCAACGTGGATCTCCTTCGCCCTTCTTTCCCACCATTATTGGACACCTCAGAAGTAGCAGAACAATTGACACCAACATAGCTCAACCCATACTGCATACAAATAACATCCAATGATCAGATTGTAGACACACAGATCAAGGGCACTCGACAACAAATGATTAAGCTTTATCAAGTCGTCAAAGCAGGGCAGCTCCTGCACCAAGGCAAGTGGCTCACCCGGGGCCAAATTCAACATAAATTTCCTCATATGATGGGGGACCTCAACGCAATGGATACCATTTATTCCTAAGGAGGGAGGATTGATCCAGATGGATATCAGTGGCCACCCACCTTTTTCAACTGGCTCAAAACAGTTTTTTGGCAATTTTGGTAATTTACTATTTTTAGCAGTTTTCACTTATGGAGCTGTTTTGAGGCTCTAAATGATGTTTTTTTGGAAAAAGAGGTTTGCAATATGGACCTAAAATGAATCTCCTCGATGATACCTTTCCAACAAACTATCATACGCCTAGAATGGATATCGTATGCAAAAGTTACGACCCTGAGAAGTTGATGTACTAACTTACCCAAACGTGGCCCACATGACTTTTGACGCTTCATCTCCTAGGGTTAGGTTTTTGGATGTCTAGGTTTTTTTACATTCATGCTTATTGTAAAAAGGCCTTAAGAGCCTCATTGTAATCAACTTCTTACATATGAGCACAACCGTCACATCTCTTCTCAGAGATAAGCCGCCACCATTTCAACAAGCTTGTTTCCGCTGCATTTTACAGTTTTCAACTTATTTCTTTATTGAATAGAAAACCAATTTTACTGTATCTCTGTTATTTTGTGTTAAGCACCTGTTAATAATATGTATTCATTTCATTTTGCTCATAAAATCCGGATCAATGACACTCTCACTGTCACAGTACAACCTGTTATTCTCCTACTTCTTTCCCATTTCCTCCATAAACCTCTGTAACCAAATCATTTCTTCACTAGCCTTTGTAGCAACAACATACTCTGCTTATGTTGTTGAAAGTGCAACAACCTTTTTTAGTTTTGAAATCCAACTTACTGTTGTTCCAATTACAGTGAAAACATACCCTATGGTGATCCTCATGCTATCTTTATCATCTGCGATCTTTGAATCAACATATCCCTGTAGAACAATGTTTGAACCTCCAAAACATAATGCATGAGTAGAAATACCTCTCAAATACCTGGGAATCCACTTTACTGCCTCCCAATGTTCTTTACTTGGATTGTTCATATACCTGCTCACAACTCTCACTACATTTGCAATATCTAGTCTTGTGAAAACCATCGCATACATCAAGCTACCAACTGCTGATGAATGGGGGACCCATGACATGTATTATATCTCCTCATGTGTCTTAGGACACATTTCCTTACTTAATTTGAAACGGCTGGTCAAAGATGTACTAACTGGTTTTGCATTCTGCATTCGAAACCTCTCCAACACATTCTCTATCTACTCACCCTGAGACAATGTCAATTTGTGATTTTTCTTGTCTCTTGTTATTCTCATACCAAGGATTTTCTTTGTAGCACCCAAATCCTTCATCGCAAATAAATTAGCTAATTGTTTCTTAAGCACATTTATATTCTGCATATTAGACCCTGCAACAAGCATGCCATCTACATATAATAGCAAGATAATATAACTTCCATTTTCTAGCTTTTTAAAATAAACACAGTGATCAGAATGACATCTACTATAACCTTAATATGTAATAACCCCGTCAAATTTCAAATACCACTTCCTTGGAGCTTGTTTTAGGCCATACAAGCTCTTCTTCAATCTGCGTACCAAATTATCCTTCCCCTTGACCTCATACCCATGTGACTACTGCATATAAATATCTTCCTCCAAATTCCCATGAAGAAAAAATGTTTTTACATCTAACTGTTCAAGATGCAAATCTTCTACTGCCACAAGACTTAAAATAGTCCTAATTGAAGTCATCTTAACAACAAGAAAAAATATTTAATCAAAATCTATACATTTTCTTTCGTCCAAATCCCTTTACAACAAGTCTAGCCTTGTGTTGTTTTTTCCCTCCATATTCTTCCTTCAATATGTAAACCCATTTATTCTACAATGCTCTTTTTCCTGTAGGCAACTAAACCAAGTCCCAAGTCTGGTTATTTACCAAGGAATCCATTTCCTCTTTCATGCCTTTATCCCACTTCTTTTTAGTGTCTCCCTGCATTGTCTCTTCATAACATTCTGGTTTACTAGAATCAATGAACAATAAATAATACAATGAAGGAGAGTATCATTCAAGGGGTCTACTTAAATTGGTAGATCTTTTAACACTTGCAGGAGTTTGAGGTATCTCATGTTCTTGTTGTTGTAGATTTTGATTTTCTGGTACCTTTGGAATTTCTTTTTCAGTGATCTCATCAAGCATCGTGTATTCTGGTTTTTTTTTCCCTATTTATTTCCCTGCAACTGATTTTTGTACATGAACTTCTCATTGAATATGACATCTCTACTCCTAACAATTTTTTGATTTTCAGAATCTCATAAACGATAACCAAAATCATTAACACCATATCCAATAAAGGTATACTTCTTGGAATTTGTTTCAAGCTTTGTTCTATTTTCTTTATCAACATGGACAGATGTTTCACAACCGAAAGTCTTCAAAAATGAATAGTTTACCTTTTTACCTATCCATGCCTCCTCTAGAATGCCACCATCCAAATAACTTGAATCTCCTTTGTTTATCAAGTAAACAACAACATATACAACATTTTCCCAAAACTGTTAGGGCAACCATGTATGCAATCTCACTCCTTGCATGCTCCATGATTGTCATGTTCATCCTTTCCGACACATCATTTTCTTGTGGTGTTCCTGGAACTATCTTCTCTCTACGAATCCCATGGTATGATTTTTTTTTATTAAACTCCTTGCTGCAATATTCCCATGCATTGTCCAATCTGAGACACTTCAACCTTTTTCCTGTCTCATTCTCAACTAAAGCTTTCTATTTCTTAAAAGTGTCAAAATATTAGGTTTTTGTTGAATGTAATAAACCCAAGTTTTTCTAGTTTCATCATCAATAAAAGTAACATAATAATGAGAGCCACCAAGATATGATACATGAGTTGGTCCCCATACATCTGTATGCACAAGCTCTAACCTTTCACTCTTCTTTTATTTTCCAACTATGAGAAATTCGATTCTCTTATGTCTTCCATAAACACAATCCTCACATAAATCCAAATCATTTTGTTTAAGATATGACAACAAATTCATTTTGTGAAGTCTCTGCATCCCCTTCTCACTCATGTGTCCAATCCTATGATGCTAAAGAGTTGTATTCACTCCTGTAAAAACTAAAGAGATAGAATAATCAATATTACCAGTACATAAATACAATGTACCTACCTTCTCTCATTTTGTTATCACCAATGATCCTTTGGTGACCTTCCACGCCTTATCTGTAAATATGGATATACAATCTTCATTTGTTAACTGACCTGTTGGAGTTAGATTTTCCCTTAGATCTGGAACATGTCTTACCTCTTTCAACAACTATTGGTTTCTATTTTTTAACTTTATTTGTACCTTTCTCATTCCAACAATTTTGCATGGTGCATCATCACCCAAATGAACCTGTCCAAAATCACATTGAACATAATCTAGAATTTTTTTTCTATGGAGTGTGGCATGAAATGAAGCTCCTAAATCTACTATCCAAGACTTAGAAATACTATCTACGGAAATAATCAAAGCATCTTGTAACACATCACATGTTACATTTGCTTCCTGATTTTTCTCCCGTTGTCCATCTCTTTGTTTTTGTGGAGCTCTGTAGTTTTTCTTCAAATGTCCTTTCTTTCCATAATTCCAACACTCTATTTTTCCTAATATGGATTTGGATCTTCCCTTCCTAGAATTCTCATGGTTCCCTAAGCCATTTCCTCTATCATTTTGTCTTCCCATGTTCTTCATGTTTAACGTATTACCTGATGTCTCACCTGTACTTTTCCGTCGCATTTCTTCGCTAAGGATAACACCGACAACATCATCAAATTTTAGAGTGTTTGAGCCATAGACAGAGTTACTTACAACGATGACCAAGCCGTTCTATATTTCTGGCAATGAGCACAAGATTAGAAGATCCCTGACCTGACCTTATCATCAAAGTCCACTTTTACAAAACTTAGTTGATTAGTAACCGTATTAAATTCATTTAAATGCTTTGCAACAGACCCACCTTCTGACATCTTACTATTAAATAAACGCTTCATTAAAAATACCTTATTAGACGTTGAGCGTTTTTCATACAGTTTAGCCAACCCATCCCTCAGTTCATTTGTTGTCTTTTCTTTTGAAATATTGAAATCCACCGATGTTGCAAGACTTAGTAGTATCCTTCCTAGTGTCTTTCTGTCGAGAACCTCCCATTCTTCGTCTTTTATGATCGCCAACTTCTTTGTTATTCCGCCCAATGGTAGGAATAGATCCTTTTGATATAAATAACCTTCCATCTGCATTTTTCATAACTGGTAGTTTTGACCATTAAATTTATCTACCCTAAACTTTACATCTTTCGCCATTGCTCTCACTCGAACCAGGAACCCAATTTTTTTGCGAGTTATATTTCGATCTGATACCAGTTGTTAGAAAAAAAATATCACAAAGAAATAAAATAAAACAAATGCGGAAATAAAACACAGAAGATACACAATACAATAGAGACATAGATATATGTGGTCCACCCAATGTGGACTACGTCCACCAAAGAAATTGTCAAGTTCTTCCTTTTTATTATCCAACAAAATGAAGGGATACAACCTACATCTCAATCGTTGTAACTTCCTCTTATTTCTCTCACAATCTCCTCTCTTAGAATATAATAAACACACACATACATAGCCACAATACAATTCCCCTCATAAAATAGGGTTGTCTTCTAGGGAAAAAATCTCTAAAATAACTTCTACCATCAGATTTGTGATCTTATAATGAATGATTCAGATTGACTATGAAATTACAAGACAATTTTTCACAATATTTCGTCGTCCCCCCTGGACCTCTTGGCAACAGTTGTGGGGGGGAAGCCCCCTCAAACTCCCCTGTTAGGGAATGAGGTTCAAACACATTTGAAACAAATCTGTGAATCAGGTAGATAACCAGGCTCCACAACCAACAAAGCTTAATAAGATTTTCCTAATATCTCCCTTGGGCCAAGGTATTAGAGGATACTATTAGGAAAAGCCTAATAAGATTTCTTTATTATCTCTCTCCACCCATAGCTTCATACCCCAAGGGGAGATATTAGGGAAAGATTAATAAGATTTTCTCAATATCTTTCCCTACCTTCATACATTGGGGGAGACATCATGAGAGGGTGGGGGTGAGTGGACATATTAGGGAAATCTTATTAAAATTTTGCTAATATCTCCATCCACTCCTAATGTGATATTGTAGGGGAAATATTATGGAAATATTAATAAGATATTAGGGGATGATAATATGAGGGTGGGGTTAGATATTAAGGAAATCTTATTAAGCTTTCCTCAATATCTTCTATGAGCATGGAGGGAGATATTAAAGAAAGATTATTAAGTTTTTTCTAAATATCTTCTTTGAGGGCAGAGGGAGATATCAAGGAAAACTTTGGATGATATAGGGTTTTTGACTTCTTGGAACTTTGGATTGGAGGGAGATCCCTCCTGCGCTGGAGCTTTTTCAGACTGAATTCTTTGTTTGGTTGCTTGTCTTTTCCTTCTTAGTTTTTTCCATTGCTCACTGACTTCCCTTGCAGGTGGATCAGATGGGGTTTTTGGGAATATTTTTGCAAAATTTCCATATTCATGGAAAATCTTGAATTTGAAGGACAATTGTTGGTAGTCCACTTGCTAGAGGTAAGTCTAGTTGTTCAAATTGAGCTTAGTAGCCTCGGGGTGACTCTTTTTTAGATCTACCTCGAGACATATACAAGCACAAGCCTGTAATCCCTCTTTTGGATCTACTCGATCTATATATTTCTCGAGGGTGTTTCCAATATTGCGAAGAGTCTCATCATTCTAGCAGTGAAGGGGGAGGAAGGGGAGGCAAACCTAGATTAGAACCACACAGGGGATATCATTTTCTAGGCTAAAATCGTGGGTCCAATGGTTCAAATACATACCACGTGATCCCATGAAACATGTACCACTCTTAAATATCAGGTCTCGATCGACCTTTTCTTCAAACATGAAAGCAAATAAATCCCTGCCATAGAAGGAGTGAGAAAGCTTACCTTTTAGATGAGGTTTCTAGTTCCTATCCACTCATATTGCCACGATCTGAGGGGAGGGACAAGTACATGTGAATTTCCCAATTAGGCCATTCTTTGCAAACTTCAGTGCAAGCAACTGCGAGCTAGCTTGAACTGGAACAAACTAGATCTCTTGCATTTTTTAACGAAACACGATTGTGTGTGCTTGCGCTACTTCGAGAGTGATCCAGGTGGATATTGGTGGCCACCTACCTATTCCACTGATGACTCCTGTTTGTTTTTGTTCATCACGTTCTTCTTTACTTCTTTGTAATTGTGGGTTCTACACTTCTGGGGTTGTTTGAAGCCCCACACATCCTCTAGGTGGATACTGGTGGCCTCTCGCCTAATCCAATTGGCTTATTTTATATGTTTTCATGTCAACACATATTGTTGTACTTTCAAGACCGTTTTGGGTCTCTAAAAATTGTTTGTTTGGCTTGACACAGTCAAACTATAGACGGAGTCAGAGTTTGATAGAGGAATGTGTAGTCCTCTGAAATACCTTTCCAACGGGCTATCACACGCCTAAAATGGAGGTCGTATACAAAAGTTACGACCCCAGGAAGTTGAGGTACCAACTTACCATAGGGGTCCACATGACTTTTGGCGTTTCAGCTTCTAGGGTTAGGTTTTTGGATGTCTATGGTTTTGACATTCATGAGTAATATAAAAAAGGCCTCTGGAGCCTCATTGTAATGATTCTGCTCAACGGATGCACGTAGCAGCCACATCTCTTCTCAGAGATAACTACCACCATTCGAGCAAGTATTTTCAGTTCTGCAATTTTACAGTTTCAACCTATTTCATTATTCAATAGAAGATATTGTTCATTGGATATCTGTGTTATTATTCATATCTCTGTGTTTATTGTATTCAGTTTATTAATCAGTTCGTTCTTCTCCTAAATCCGGATCAGTGGTATCAAAGTGGCCTGCTCTTCATTTATTTTTCTTCGTGCATGTCCCCAACAAGATCTGGGTACAAGAAGTTGGGACTCGAACCAATCGAGCCATTGCAAGATCGGTCGCACTGAGCCCGACAACAACCCATGGGGGATGAAAACCAAGATGATGGAGTAGGAGATCCTATTAAAATTTTGTTCGAGGAAGCCCTCGTGCAACAAACGAACGAAATGATGGACAACTTCGCGCAGATCCTTCGACGACTTCCCAATATTTTCCATACCATGTGCACCAAATTGGGTATTAAAGACTCTAAGAATCATATGGTGCTCAAATATTGCGGTTGCTTGCATAGATACATTCAAATAGAAATGGAGTTTCTAGACATCACCTCATTGGGCACAACTTATAGATACGCGGTCAAGAACGAGCATAAATTTGAGCAGAAAATGCGAGAGTTTAGATCTGCAAACCCCTCTCATCCGAAGTATGGAAAAGACATCCCCAACCCACACAGCAAGGGACCAAATTGGGATGGTCGCCCTCAGGACAACCAGTCCAAGCCACAACACAAGAAGGGAAATGAGAAGACGAAGAAGGACACGAGAAAATGGTGTGAGTATAATAAAATCCCTTAACACAACACCAAAGAATGTCGCTCCAAGCAGTCACTGATGACTAAACTGAAGGTTTTCGAGTTAGAGGTCGATTCTGATTCCGAATCAAATCCTGAAGGAGAGAAGCAGATTATCGACGTTGAACCCAGTGCTACTGTCGCTACCACCAAAGTCCGACCAAGCGAACTAGAAGAACCAGAGGAAGGAGAACACCTCTTTCACTCACAAATGTGGGTAAAGGGGGATCCTCTTCATTTCATTGTCGATAGCAGGAGTCAGAGGAACCTAATTTCGACAGAGGTCGTCAAGCGGTTGGACTTGCCAACGAAACCGCACCCGCAACCCTACACCATCGACTGGCTTCACCAAGGAAGAGATCTACGTGTCAGCCAACAATGCCATCTGCCCTACGACATCAAGCCTTTAAAAGATGAGACACTGTGTGATATTGCTCCCCTTGAATTTTGTGATGTTATTTTAGGACAACAATATTTGTGGAGGCGTCATGTTGTGTATGAGTCTAGACCTTACTTTGGGTAGACAATTGTACAGGTCACCAGATGTAGTGCCGCCCACTGCTATTTCTTTAATCTCTACTATAAGCAATGCAGTAAGGTCATGTCACGGACCGAGAAGTTTGTATTCTTTGTGATCCATGCTCACAGTAAGCAGAAGGTTGCCGCCACATCCATGGCCTCTACCCAGAGCCTCTCTTTGTAGTAGAAGCAAGTGGACGGGATCGTGGAAGAATACAAAAACATCTTCTTCTCACCTACAGGGGTACCAACACACTGCCAAGTCAAGCATCCAATTGATCTGACCCCGACGCACCTCTACCTAATGGACCAGTCTATCATTGCTCGCTGATGGAAAATGATGAAATAAGGTGACAGATCCAAGAGCTGCTTTAAAAAGGGCACATCAGACCTAGCTCCGCCCCTTGCGGAAGCCTGATTGCACTAGTGTAGAAGAAGGGCGGGACGTGGAGACTTTGCATTGATTACAAAGCCTTAAACAAAATCACAGTCAGGAACCAATACCCCATTCCCAGGATTGTTGACCTTCTTGACCAACTCAAGGGAGCAAAGTTCTTCAAGAAGATTGACCTAAAGTATGGCTACCACCAGGTTCCAATCGAACCAACTGATGTATGGAAGACAACCTTCAAATCTAAAGAAGGTCTCTTCGAATGGATAGTCATGCCCTTTGGCTTGATAAATGCACCAACCACTTTCATGAGGTTGATGTATGATGTATTGATACCTTTCACCAACTCCTTTGTGGTGGTATATTTGGATGACATCCTCATCTTAAACAAAATGTGGGAGGATCACATGCGACATATTCAACAGGTTTTGAGCATTCTGCGACAACACAAGCTATATGCCAACTTGGAAAAATGTTCTTTTGGCATGAACAAGGTCCAATACTTGGGATAAATTGTTTATGAGCATGGGGTACATGTTGATCTAGCTAAAATCCAAGTCATTCATGACTAGTTATCTTGGACCACACTGACCGAGCTTCAGAGCTTCTTGGGACTAGCCAAGTTCTACCGAGGGTTCATGCTGGGATTCTCCCATATTGCATGGGCCCTCAGCCAGGTGACCAAGGGTGGTGGTAGGGCCAAGTTTGTGTGGGGGAAGGAACAACAACGAGCATTCGATTATCTGAAGCATCGCTTGTGCTCAACTCCAGTACTCTCCTTTCCTGATCTGAAACAACCGTTCGAGATTGAGACTGATGCATCTGACTATGCTGTGGGCACAATTCTCACTCAACACGTTCATCCGGTGGCATACCATAGTGAGACACTCTCAGATACTATCAGGAAATACCCCACCTATGAAAATGAAATGTATTCCATTGTACAAGTCCGTCGTCAATGGAAACATTAAATTTTGGGAAAATAGACGATCATACACACTGATCACAAGCCTCTGTAGTTCATACAAACATAGGGAAAATTACAGAATGACCACCATCAGAAGTGGTCCACCTACCTGCAACAGTTCCATCTCAACATCAAGTATAAGACTGGTATCTCAAATCATGTCGTTGACTGCCTCAGTTGGCCTCCTGTGGCTGCACTCACCACTGTGCTCCATCCCTATGGACATGAAGCATCTGAGTGGCCCCAACTTTATTAGTAAGATCCAGGCTTTGCCACCACTTATCATCCCTTGGGTACAGGTGTGAGTGTCACCGATTTTCACATTCATGATGGACACTTATTCCACATGGGCCATCTCTGTGTTCCTACAAGCGAGCATGCAAAGATGATTTGAGAAGCCCACTACAGTCGGGTGGCAGGACATTTTGGCATGGAGAAAAGTGTGGTCGTTCTTCATAAACTTTTTTATTGGCCAAAAATTCGACAGGACGTCAGCAAGTATATCAGAGCTTGCATTTCATGTGCCACTGTCAAGCCAACCATCAAGAATCAAAGCTTATACACCCCTCTTCCTATTCTCGAGAAGCCTTGGGAATCCATCTCAATGGATTACATGTCTGGCCTGTCGTCCACCAAGCAAGGAAATGACTGCGTATTTGTGGTCATTGATTTTTTTCGAAGAAGGCCATCCTCACAACATGCAAGAAGAATATCACAGCGACAGATACTTCCAAGCTCTTGTTCGAATGAGTGTGGATCCACTTTTGAATACCACAGACTATCATTTTCGACCGGGACAACAGGTTCCTCAACACATTTTGGTCGAGTCTATGGTCATTGTTGGACACCAAGCTCACCAAATCCACTTCTTTCCACCCCCAAACCGACGACCAAATAGAGGTCGTCAATCAAATGATTGTGCACATCCTACACATGTACAATTCTAAGCATCCACGTACATGGGACAAGAGTCTCTCCTATGTTCAACATAGCTACAACATGTCTCTTCATATCTCCATCGACCATAGCCCATTTCAGGTGGGTATAGGATTCCAACCCTTGGGACCCATTGATGTTGCACTTCCTCTTGCCACTGCACAGACAGACTCTTCCCATGATCAATCTGCGATTGACAAAGCCACCAGATTCGTTGAGCAGATTCAACACATCCACCAATAGGTCCAAGAGATTTTGCAGAATTCCAATGCTAAGTACAAGCAACGCCATGATCAACACAGGTTACCACACCAGTTTTAGGTTGGCGACAAAGTCTGGTTACATTTGCAGAAGGAGCGTCTCACAGGACCCCATAATAATCTCCTCCCACTTCGCTATGGGCCTTACACTATCACCAAGGCAGTGGGTATCAATGTTTTTGATCTCAACACTCCACCCTTCCTTGGCCTGCATCCAATGTTCAATGTGGACCTCCTTCAACCATATTTTCCACCATTATTGGACACCTCAGAGTTCGTAGAACCACTAAAACCAACAGATCTCAACTCTGACTGCATGGAACAAATATCCACTGATTAGATAATGGACACACAGGTCAAGGGCACTCGCCAGCAGAGGATCCAAATTTATTGGGTTGTCAAGGCAGGGCAACTCCTACACCAAGGCAAGTGGCTCACCGGGGGCCAAATCCAACAAAATTTTCCTCACATGATGGGGGAACTCAATGCAATAGAGACCATTTCTTCGTAAGGGGGGAGGATTGATCCAGGTGGATATTGGTGGCCACCCACCTATTCCACTGGCTCCTCTTGTCCGTTTTTGTTCAGCACGATCTTCTATACTTCTTTGTAATTGTGGGTTATACACTTCTGGGGTTGTCTGAAGCCCCACACATCCTCCAGGTGGATACTGGTGGCCTCTCACCTAATCCAAATGATTATTTTGTATGTTTTCATGTCAGCTCATCTTGTTGTATTTCCAGGGTCGTTTTGGGGCCCTAAACATTGTTTTTTTTGGCTCACCACAGTCAAACTGTAGATGGAGTCAGAGTTTGATGACATAATATGTAGTCCTCTGAAAGACCTTTCCAATGGGCTATCACGCACCTAAAACAGAGTTCATATGCAAAAGTTACGACCCTAGGAAGTTGGGGTACCAACTTACCATAGGGGCCCACATGACTTTTGGTGTTTCACCTTCTAGGGTTAGGTTTTTGGATGTCTAGGGTTTTGGAATTCATGAGTAATATCAAAAAGGCCTCTAGAGCCTCATTGTAATGATTATGCTCAACGGATGCGCGTAGCAGCCACATCTCTTCTCAAAGATAGCTACCACCATTCGAGCAAGTATTTTCAGTTCTGCAGTTTTACAGTTTCAACCTATTTCATTATTCAATAGAAGATATTGTTTACTAAATATCTGTGTTATTCTTCATATCTTTATGTTTATTATATTCAATCTATTAATCAATTCGTTCCACTCCTAAATCCGAATCACAAAATACAACAACTAAAAAGACGAATGTGACAATATCAAAAAGAGGAGAAAAATTGGAGCCCCTCTAGGGGAGACCATGGTGACCTCCAACAAAGTGTGAGCAAGCGAAGGTTTTAGGGTGCATAACTCATGCACTAAAATTATGCCAAAATTTTCATTCTCAAATAATATGATGAAATGTGAATATTTAAAAATCTTAATTTTTAAATATTATTTTTATACATTCTCAAATATTAAATATTACTTTCCATGAACTATGAATATGAAAATCTTACTTTTATTCATTCTCAAATACTAAACATTACTTTCCAATGAACTATGAATACTAAATTCTTTATTTTCATATATTATTTTCAAATATTAAATATAAAATTATGATGAATTATGAAAATATAAAACTTATTTTCAAATATTATGAATACTAAATTCTTTATTTTCATATATTATTTTCAAATATTAAATATAAAATTATGATGAATTATGAAAATATAAAACTTATTTTCAAATATTATATAACTTTACGATGAATTATAAAAATCTTATTTTCAAATATTATATTACTATGCGATTAATTATCAACCTATAAAAACCTTCATTGGCAAATGTTACTCTATTCATTCTCAAAATCAAATATTAAATATTACTTTATGATAACCATGAATATGGAAATCTTATTTTCAAAATATTATATGACTTCATGATTAAGTATGAATATGGAAATCTTCATTTCCAAATATTATATTAATTTATGATGAATATGAACATGAAAATATTATACCTTATTTTTAATATGGAAATCTTATTTTCAAAATATTATATGACTTCATGATTAAGTATGAATATGGAAATCTTCATTTCCAAATATTATATTAATTTATGATGAATATGAACATGAAAATATTATACCTTATTTTTAATATTATATAACTTTTTGATGAATTATAAAAATCTTATTTTCAAATATTATATTACTATGTGATCAATTATAAACCTATAAAAAATTTCATTGGCAAATGTTACTCTATTCATTCTCAAAATTAAATATTAAATATTACTCTATTCATTCTCAAAATTAAATATTAAATATTACTTTTATGATAACCATGAATATGGAAATCTTATTTTCAAAATATTATACGACTTCATGATGAACTATGAATATGAATATGAAAATTTTCATTTCCAAATATTATATTAATTTATGATGATTATGAACATGAAAATATAATGTTACCTTATAATATATTATGATGAATATGGAAATGAAAACATTTATTCTCAAATATTATAATTATGTTCTCAAATATTATAAAATAATATTATATTACTTCATAAACTATATTTTTAAATATTATATTTTTGTTTATGAAACTTATGTGGTGAAATAATATAGTACTTTATGATGAAACATGTTTTCAGATATGATTTGATTAAAGATCTTACTTTCAAATATTAATTGACGATGAATTATGTTCTCAAATATTATATTACTTTATAAACTATATTTTGAAATATTTATTTTATTTTATGATGAACTATATTATCTTATTGAAAATCTTCATTCTCAAATATTATTTTATTGAAAACAAATAATTTTTTAATTTATAATGATAGTTTATTATTATTGAATTATTTTGCTGATATTTCAATCTATGGTAGAAATATAATTTAATATTACTTAATTTATTAGGGGTGGTAAGTACAAGGATCCTCTTTGAGTGTATTTTATGATGAACTATATTWTCTTATTGAAAATCTTCATTCTCAAATATTATTTTATTGAAAACAAATAATTTACTATTATTGAATTATTTTGTGATATTTTAATTTATAATGATAGTTTATTATTATTGAATTATTTTGCTGATATTTCAATCTATGGTAGAAATATAATTTAATATTACTTAATTTATTAGGGGTGGTAAGTACAAGGATCCTCTTTGACCGAAGGAAAAAAAGTAACATCCTATGTATGGGAATTGGGATAGCATCAAACCATTGGTAGAAGCATGTTCTATTGCAAGGTCTCTTTTTAACTAAGGAAATCATGGTCAAGTCTTTTATTGTCTTAAACGATTTCATAATCATCAAGGCAATGCTAGGGAAATTTGAGATGAAAGTGTTGCAAGTATATAGACCAGTTTTGATGGCGATCGTTTCGCAATTTGTCGTGTGTTTGCATGAACTACTTAGGCTTGTGATCAATGTGGATGACTGTCTCCTTCCCGAGAATGTAATTCTTCCATTAGCAACAGACTTATACATTGGAATACATTTCTTTGTCATAAGTGGGGTACTTATGGATGACATTTGACAGTGTCTCACTATGATAAGGCATTGGATGACCGTGTTGAGTGAGAACTATGTCCGTGACATAATCTGAGGCATATGTCTCATTCTCAAAATGTTGTTGCAAATCGAGTAATGAGAGCACCAGGGTTGAGCACAAACAATGTTTCAGATCATTGAACGATTTTTGTTGCGACTGTCCCCACACAAACTTTGTTTTTCCACCACCCTTGGTCACTTTGCTGAGGGCCCATGCAATATGGGAGAATCTCAACATGAACCTGCGATAGAAATTGGCAAGTCCCAAGAAACATCTGAGCTTAGTTAGTGTGGTCAGGATTGGCCAGTCCCGAATGAACTAGATTTTCACTGGATCCATGTGCACACCATGCTCATCAACAATGTAGCATAGGTATTGGACCATGTTCATGCCGAAGGAACATTTTTCCAAGTTAGCATATAGCTTTTGTTGTCGCAGAGTGTGAATGACATGTTGAATACGCTGCAAGTGTTCCGCCCAACTCTTACTAAATATTAGGATATCATCAAGATATACCACCACAAAAGAATTGGGGAAATGCTGCAATATATCATCCATCAACCTTGTTAGCTCTCAAAGTTACCATTATATTTTGAAAACATCTTTAACATGTTCGTGCTCAATTGACAAATTTTGAAGCTTTTGCCTATGTCATGACCTCCAAATTTCTTATCTAGTCTTAACCAACTTCAATCTAAATTATTTGACTTCGCCCTCTTGACCTGCAAATAAGAAATGTTTCCCAAGAGCTTAACCCTAGGTCACACTATACGATCCTATGGAGCCTTTTTGAGGCCAAATTAGGCCTTTATAAAAATGATCAAAATTTTGGGGGGCACAGAAGCCCAAGTCATATCAAAGCCAAAACTCGAGTCCACATGTCGCATCATAAATCTATACAACAACCACCAAAGCCCAGCGCTTAGCTCCAAGCCCATGAGGCCTTGTTTCATTCAACTGATCGATTGATCCTTGGAACCTTGGCGTATATAAAATAATATCAAGTGTAGTTGCCCGATTCATATGGGATTATGCCTATTGATAAAAATTTAAAACACAAATTTTAACTACATAGAACGCAGGTGTCAATCGTTTGCAAACCAGCTGCCAAGTGTTTTCAAATGTGCAGATGTCGATTTAGGGCATCTAGTTGCTTGCAGAGTTTGCAGGTGTTTATGGAATCTGTTGCCTTACAACAGTTGTCATCGGCAAGGTGCCTGTTTGAAGTGCACTCCTCGCCACTGTCAGAATGTTTTTCATCCCAAATGAACAGAACTCGGGTTAAGTCTTTAAAGGTCGATATTCAACATCAGTTTTGAAGATAGTCACAATGATTGTGATCTTGCTTGTTAGCTCTCAGATCCAGCCAGAATAATAAGAGTGTGTTTATGGAATTAGGTTCTTTTGCTTGATTTGCAAAGGTAGTTGTTTAGAAAGCATTGATTATGAGGACTACATGTATTTCTCCTAATATATTACTACAGAGGTTGGGACTCTATGTCAAGCACAAGAATCCACGTATTCAAGCCAAGGTGTCTATCTGTATATGCAGGAGTATTCATAGGCTGGGTATTGAGGGGATCAAAGATTACAACTTAGATGAATTAATCCAAATAGTCGCCACGCAACTAAATGACCATCTTCCTGAAGCACGTGAGGCTACTCGCAAACTTTCCTTGGAACTCCGAATAACATGATCAATGATGCAGAAGCCCGAGGACTGATCACTACTGAACAAATTGCCTGTGGATTGGAAGGCCATGGATTCTCAAAAGCCTGTGCAAATTGAAGGTGAAGGAAGCAAATCAGAAATTGCAGAAAAGGAACACTGTGCTGACTCAAGTTATAAAAGGGCACATGATTGATCTTGATGAACAGATCACTGATTATGAAAAACCTCATCCCCATATTTTCGGCAGCTAAGGTTGCTCTGTTCAGGTCACATTAGCTGCTGAAAGCCCTGTAATGTACAGAAGATCAGCAGGTGGCAGAATTTTGGTCAAATTGACTTCTTCTAGATTTTTATATGATGAATCATGCTCCAGGTGGTAAAGATAAATCGAGAAGGCCTTTATCTTCTCCCAAGTGGCTCTAGTGGTAGTTGAAAACTCAAATGTTGATAAGGATTCTTATCCCTTAAAGATAGGATCTCCTCCTTTTTTGTTGTAATTAGATTAATTTATTTTTGACATGTAGGTTGAGATCCACTTTCTTGGGATCTGTAACAATTATGTAAAGGCTATTTAGTCTATGCATTCAAGGAGAGATAGGGGAGGAAAAACAATCCCGTGGGATGTGGTTCGACTTTGGGGACTTGAAGCTACATTTTCTTGTATTCAAGACTTTATGAATTCATATTGAAACAAAAGCTTCTTTCATTTTATCTTGTTCAGACTTCCATTTTCATTTATTTTCTTATGAGTAAATGCTTGTGCATATTATTATGTCTATCTAAAGACTTCCATTTTCATTTATTTTCTTATGAGTAAATGCTTGTGCATATTATTATGTCTATCTAATGACAGATGACTGTCATCTCATCTCTTCATTGATAGACTAAGCTTATAAGTGAAATCTTCCTTGTTGTGATTGGTCATCCACAAGTATAGTTATGTGTGTGTGTTTCCACTCATCCTCCATATTTCATATCTTGATTTACTTTCTCATCTCTTCATTGATAGACTAAGCTTATAAGTGAAATCTTCCTTGTTGTGATTGGTCATCCGCAAGTATAGTTATGTGTGTGTGTGTTTCCACTGATACAGTGAGCATCCTCCATATTTCATATCTTGATTTACTTTCTGAGCAGTTAGAGTTGAAGGCATTTTTTGTTAGAGTGAGTTCATATGTTTTTGAGTGAATGAGAGCATTATCAGGTCATCCAACTTGATTAGGTCATCCAACTTGATCCACCTATACATTATTCAACTCATTTTTAAGTTACCAAGCTCATTCCCTTTACAATCAGGGAACTCATTCCCTTTACAATCAGGGAAAGACTCTTGGAGTGATAACAAACCTCATGAAAGTGGTCAGAGCATTCATCAAAACCTCATGAAAGTGGTCAGAGCATTCATCAAACCAATGGGTATGACCAACCATTCAAAAAGACCTTCTTTGGACTTGAAATAAGTCTTCCATACATCAATATGTTCTATTGGAACCTGGTGGTAGCTGGACTTCAGGTCAATCTTACTAAAGTACTTGGCTCCCTTGAGATGGTGAAAAATGTCGTCAATTTGGGGAATTGGGCATCGATTCCTAATTGTGATTTTGTTTAGGGCCCTATAATCAATGAAGATTCTCTAGGTCCAGTGTTTCTTCTGCACGAGTACAATTGGGCTTCTGCAGGGTGAGGAGTTTGGTCGGATGTGCCCCTTTTCGAGTAGCTCTTGTATTTGGCGTTTGATTTCCTCATTTTTCATAAAAGAACAACAATAGACTAGCCCATTGGATAGAGGTGCACTAGGGGTCAGATCAATTGAATGCTTGACCTAGCAGTGCAGAGGTACCCCAATGGGTGAGGAGAATATGTCTTTGTATTCCTCCACTACCTTGTCCACCTACTTCTACTGTGTGAATAAGCCTTGTGTAGAGGCCATGGACATGGTCACGACCTTCTATTCACTTTGAGAACGAATAATAAAGAAGATGAATTTCCCATTCTGGGAGATGACCTTCCTACATTTCTTAACAAAGATCAAGGAAATAACAGAAGGCGGATCTACCTCTGGTATCTTGTATAATTGTCTGCTCAAAGTAATAATAACACTGTGAGGTCTAGACTCATATACAACATGGCATTTCCACAAGTAAGGTTGGCCGAAAATAACATCACAAAATTCAAGGGGGACAATATCACACAATATATCATCTTTGAAGGGCTTGATGTCGTAGAGCAGACGACATTGTTGGTTGACGCAAAGATATATTCCTTAGCGAAGCCACCCGATGGTGTAAGTTTGTGGATGTGGTGTTGTCGATAGGTCCAACCGCTTGGTGACCTATTCTGAGATGAGGTTATTTTGACTTCTTCTATCGACAATGAAGCACAACAGATCACCTTTCACCCACATCTTCAAGTGGAAAAGACACTCACCTTCCTCTGGTTCTTCGGGTTCACTTGGATGGACCTTAGTGGTAGCAACAATGGCAATGGTTTCATCATCAATGATCTGCTTCCCATTTTTTGGTTCTAATTTTGATTCGGAACCCACATATGACTTTGAGGCTTTCATCTCAACGACCAATAATTGCTTCGAGCGACATTCATCGTTGTTATGTTAGGGACTTTTATGGAATTCACACCACTTTCCAGTGTTGTTCTTCATCTTCCCCATTACCTTTCTTTGTTGGAGGCTTGGAATGGTTGTCCTACGGTAGTCCACCCTTGCTCTGTCCTTTGTTCTGCAAGTTGGGGATACCTTTGCCCTGCTTCT
>SNQJ01S0010290.1:176365-187204 GCA_010110895.2 Picea sitchensis
GTTGAATGCTAATTGATGAGTTTTTGTGCAAGAGGAAAGTTTTGGGAAAAAGAGCCCCACACTCATTCACCCCCCCTCTAAGTGTGGTAGGTATGTCCAACAACAAACTCGCTCGAATAGTTGTAGCTTATCTATGAGAAGAGATGTGATGGATATGTGGATTCGCTAGAGTGCATTACAATGAGGTTGAAAGGTTTTTTTATCATAAAAAAGCAATCAAGAAATATTAATCATCCAATAACCTAACCATAGGAGATGAAACGCCAAAAGGCTTGTGGGCCCCTATGGGATTAGTTGGTATGCCAACTTCCCGGGGTCGTAACTTTTGCATACGATATTCATTTGATGTGTTCGATAGCATGTTGGAAAGTTCTAGCTGAGAAACACACATTTTGGTCGGCCTAGATGATACCTTAAACTATCATTTGGGCGTTGTCGTTTCCAACAAGCATTGTTTAGGGCCTCAAAACGACCTCGAAAGTTCATGACCCGAAAAAGTGTAGAAAATTTGTCAAAATGAAAAATTGTGCTTTGAGCCAATGGAATAGGTGGGTGGCCATTGATATCCACCTAGATCAAAATCATTCTTGGGGATAATAAACTCTTTTGATGCTTGGGAAATCATCCTTGGGGATAGAAAACTCTATAGTCATAGCTCAAGCTTCAAGAGGCAACTTCAATAGACAATTCATTTATTCATCTGAAGAGAGAAATCAATGTAGAGGAATATTTAATGGCTAAGAAGACCATTGAATTAGCCTTAAGCGAACTTGAAAAAATTGGGTGCATTATTCGAGCAACATCCCCCAAGGTATTGGATTTATTGGTACATAATTCAACATTAACTACGTACATGAGCTCCATATCGGATTTATCAACTCCTTTATTTTGGGATTAGAGCATCGAGGACAACACCGAGCTTCTCTCACATGCAATACCTAATTTTGGCTCTAGCTATTGAATGCTTGAGTATGAAAATCTATTGGTTCTGTGAAATAATGGAATGCGGGAGGCAAGGATATGGAAACGAAAGCTGTTGGGACCTTCAGGTGTCAGGGGTATTGGTAAACAATTTTCTTGCAACATGGTGGTTTGTTTGGGATCTTGGTTGTATGATTTCAATTTTGACAAGTGGCTTGGATTTTGCGTTTTGGTTTTGGTTCTTTGGTCCCTTTGGTGATTTGAGGTGGTTTTTGGAAAAGTTGTTTCAACCGTCTTTTTTGGGTCTTGTTTCTTGGAGTGATTTTCCCAAGGTTTGCTCTTTTTTGGGCACTTGGTGAGAAACTTTTGGTGCAAGGGATTTGTTCTGGTTGTAAGTCATGAGAAGGGGAAGTACCATTATCTTTATGGAAATGAGGCCTACGTTTCGATCCTGGTACACTAAGTTTTGTTTTTTTTTTAGTTTGGTTTGGTGCATGGAGCACAAACATGGAACACAAAGAAATATTGGAGCTCAAGAGGGATTTGTGAAGAAATGAATAGTATATTCAGTCCAACAAGACCTCCTTGTTTTCAGTCACATTTGAAGTGCATGAAAATGAATTTCCCTACGTCTCTCAACATGCATCTTAATGAATTTACCAGCTCAAAAAAAACAAAGGAATGGCATTTTGGAAGTTGAATGCAATATGTTGCAAAATTAGGTATTCAATATGTGGAATTATTCCCTCTACACATCCTCGAATAACAAGTCTTTGGTTACCTCTCCTTAAGTTGGGTTCGAGGAAGAAGAGATGTTTCAACTAAAAGAACTGGTGGACATCGAGCAACAACATTCTCTTCATTCAGATATTGGTCAGGATGAAGCAAATAGTCTCCATGTCTTTCATTAATTGTTATGTTTTTTAGAGTCATCGAGTTATTAGGTGTTTTTATGAAACATACCAACAAAACAATATTGAATGTTTATTTCAGTGTGTATCAAATTATGTTATCTAGTATCTGATAGCTACTTGAATTTGAGCTGTAAAAATCTTGAAACCGTCTTATGCCTATACCCGTGATAATCGACTCACTGCATCCCAAAGAGCTCTCATTGCCCATTTTGGCCACCCTTGCAAACACACCAGTTGCTCTCAGTCCACCTTGCGTACCCCAAAATTGGAGGATCTGCCTCTCCAGACCCAAACCTCCTTGTGCATACCAAAGGAGGAGACCCCGTCCCCCACTGTGCATTCTCCATCGCTGCCACTTCATCCCCTGACCTTCTCTTCGATGGAAGAGATACCTCAAGGCTACGGATTGGATAGAGGGGAGACACCACCTCCACTTCAACATGCAGAGCAACCTTTTGCTATGCAACTAGGCCCAAGCCTGGGGAACAAGATAGGGACGCCCTCACCGACTTGCCCCCCAATTCCCTCTGTCCCTGATTTCCAGCCTCATCGTTGGGAAGGTGGCTGCATTGTTGAGGAGGAAATCCTTCCCAGCTAGCAAGTTTTAGATGAAGGGGAGAACATCCACTATCTGGTAGAGGATCACCTTGAACTCCTTTTTGATATCAGGCAATGACAGGATGAGCAAGCACACAGGCAAAGGATCATCAATCAACAATTGGACCTGCTATTTGAAGCCTTCTCAAATGCTCCAAAGTCAGCAAGTTGCTCCACCTGCAAGTTGAAGTTTGTCCCGGCCTTCACTTCTAATGGACACCCAGGTTCCCCCATGGCTTGACGTGGCCTACCCCAGACATTGTTTTTTGTCAATTATAGTTTTAAATCTTTCTTACAGTTGTATAGCAATGGTGGCTCTGTTTGAAGCCAACCTTAGGTTAGCGAGTTGGAAAGACGTTCTAGTAGATACTTTCAATATTTTTGTACAATTTTGTAATCAACTTCACAACCATGACAGATCTATCATCGCTTGGAGCCACCTGTTTTGGTTTCCCTTCTGTGGCAGGACAGGTGGCTTCCAAATGATTCACAACTGTACACTCATGATATAATATAAGGTTCTACTCTTTTTATTTACAAAAAAAATAAAAAATTGTCGTAGTCTAAACGTTCTACGAAATGATTTTTTTTCCGATGACCTTTGCCGGAAATTTGGTGAGAAATTGTTAGATATGCATATTTGAGTGATTATTTCTGTATAATCTGAGTGCCCCATGGATTTTTTAGCATGCTGAATCCATTTCTGCATTCATAAATGGATTTTAAACAACAAAAAATAGTGATTTATGTTGGACAGTTGGTTGACATTGATGTCAACCCTTGGAGAGTGGTTTTAGAGTTTGATTTCAACCCTTGGATAAGTCTGGAATCTCTAGAGATGTGGACTATATTGTTGGAGAATTGGTTGTCGTGTTAGAGGTCTACCATTGATATTGACATATTGTTAAGGTATACACTTGGTAATATGGTAGCATATGGATATGATACATCTCTTGGTGATGATGGTACTTGGTTGAGGTACACCATTGGTATTACTTGTTTAGCATATCTTATGGTACATGGTGCATGGCATGATATGGTCATATCATTGATGAAGTGGTACATGGTTGATGTGCTTGGTTGATAGATGGTATATTACAGGTGCTAATATGCATGGTACACGTTTGGTACATGGTATGGTACAAGAACATATCTTGTGATAGTATGTTGGAACATGTGTACATGTTTGGTACATGGTATGGTACAAGCACATATCTTGTGATATTATGTTGGGACAAGTTGGTCATTGTAACACCCCTGTTTCCCCCAACTTGTAATTAATCATAAAATAGGATTACCATGCTAAGGCACGAGGACAATGTAAATGTATTATTGTTAAACTGCCCATAACTGAATGTTGGGGGGTGAAGCCTTGAAGTACGAGCTATGATATCTCTAGAGGAAATAAATTAGTTAATGAAGAAAGGACCAGTGGTTGAATCATCAGCCACCCCCATGAATGGAAACATGGTCTAGTTGCAGGATGTCAGCTCGAAGTACCACAGAGACCTGCAAACTCGAGCTTCCTTCTGACAGAAGGAACATGACAAGTCTAAAAACCTTCCAGAGGAGGGAAGGTAAGATACATACAAAGACACAACAAGAGAGGAGACATGGGATGAGAGCACTAGCTCATAAGGGAGATGTGCGAACCCAAAGGAAGTGCCGAGAACACGGCCTGAAGGACCAGAATGCGAGCTTGATGCCTAGGAAGCATCTGATAAACCTCGCAGGGTCACTGTGACAGAGAGAGTTTCTCTGAGAGATGGTATAAATTCCCTAGTGGTATCATGGCTTGGCACGGGGGTGGATAGAGTGCTAAGAATGAATGCCTATGAGCCTATGGTTGGGTGGAAAGGCACACACCCACAGTTAGTTGGTTGGATGCAACTTGTAATAGATAAGTATTCTCAAACCTTATGAAATTAAGTTGTAATTATGTAATGAAATGGGATATACTATGAAGGACCCAGGGATGTGTATGTTTTCTTAATGGTTATACTGTATCTCTTTATTCATGTTTAAATTATGTATTTAAGCAAGTATGGATTGGACATGTTTTGTATTCGTAAATGCTTGTGCCCTGTGGTGGCTTAAACTAGATCCACAAACTGTGAGTTCATCGACCTTAGGCATAATTTCACGTACGCATGTTGACACTCCTATTCGTTCTAAGTTCCTTGGAGGAGGGAGTCTCTTAAAGCTCAGGAGAGATAGTGCACGTATGCACAGGCTCTCTACGAGGCAGGCAGATACCGAGAACCACTCAAGTTCTAGAGTTGAGGAATGAATGTAAGGGGTGCGCGGAAGGATTCTTCCAAGCATTAAGTTCAAGTGAAAGAGCGCGAAGCTCTTAAGCCCTTCAGAGCTAACAAATCTTAGGAAGAGTAGTGATGTTGAAGTATCGAAAGGGAAGGTTCCCTTGTTTGGAAGACGAATGGACGAAATCTATTCGGAAGAAGCCATGATCTGTTGTGATCGTTGGATATGGGAAAGAGTGTGGGAGTTAACCCTTGGAGTCCTTCAGACTTCACGAGTTCGGCGTAAGGGAGGTAAAATCCCCGAAGTCCCGAATTTAAATCTGAACCTTAGATCTGAGGATGCCCGAGAACCGTCCCGACCGTCAAATCTAGGAGGCAGACAATAGTCAAGCTACCAGAACTACCCATGACTTAAGAATCTGATAGCGGATATGGATGTGAGCCATTTAACAAGAGGGGAGGCCATCCTGGTCGTCAAATCGACTCAACTACTCACTGGAGTTATTGAATTAAACACCAGCCCTTCGATTTAATCGATGGTTGGGAATCATTGCGAAGTATGAAGGTGAATTTAGCAGACCTGCTAGTTCATGGCCCACAATCAACTCATGTGGTTGATCTCATTGGGGATGGAAGATCAACGACTAGGATCAGACCAGATTCGAGCGATCACTTTCTAGATTGCGGAGGTTGATGTCTTTGAAAAAGAGCACGCATGTTGGGGCCCCGCAATTACTGTGAACCGTCGATCGTTGTGGACCTTCGATCTGAGTTTGACGAGATCCCTGAAACATAAGGAGTGCATGGGAAATCAAGATCTTAAAGAATATCAAGCTTAGAAGAGATAAGCACTTTTCAGAGGTGCAGACGAGGTCCAAGAGACAAACTCGTAGGAGGAACAAAGGCTCAGGCCTTTGAATACTTAGAAAATCCTTTAAGCTAGAGGAAGTTGAAATCTCAGGAGGAGGAGGGACAACAACCATCAAATCGATTGTGGAGAGGAGCATGGGCCATTAGATCAACGTCCAGTGAACAAAGGAAGCGCATAGGAGATGAACATATCCCATCTGTTGGATCTGAGCACGAAGGACTAGTAACCATTGGATTTGGAAGTAAGTGCATGAGACTTAACCCTTGTGTGCACAGAAGAGTGGACTTGTCAATGTCCCGAAGTCCCGAAGTAATTTTGGACTGTCCATCATCAAGGAGGACAAGTGGTGTAATATCCGCAAATTCATAGGTTTGTGGACAAGGAGGACAAGTGGTGTAATATCAGCAACTTCATAGGTTTGTGGACAAGGAGGAGGAAAAAAACCCGAAGTAAATCATGGCTGTTGATCGCTAGGCGGATACGTGTCAGGAGATCGTGTATTTTGGGTAAATGCACTTCGGAAGGAAACGAGTGCGTAGAATCTTGAAACTCCCGAAAGTCGAAGTAGATCATGTCTGTCGATCGACAGGGAATACGTGTCAATAGATCAGAGACTTCGGGGAAAACTACTTCGGAGGTTGCCAAGTGAGGAGTAATACAAACTCCCAAAGCCCCAAAAGATGAAGAGAATCTGGACCGTAGATCTAGAAGGACGCGTGGCGACAGATCTCGAACTCTAGGTGGAAGCACTCTGGGACAACGCGAGGGAGAAGATTTAGAACTCGTCGAAGCCCGAACAACTGAAGCAGCCAAGAACTGTCGATCTGTGGGAGGACACATGTCATTAGATCGCAGACTCTAGGAGGAACAGAAAGTGAGGAAAACTAAGGTATGAGATCTCTGAAGGTCGAAGTCCCAAAGTAGACAATGGCTGTTGATTTAAAGAGGACACATGTTAATATATTGTGAGCTTCGGGTGAATCACACCAAGTTTTCGATTGAGAATTGGGATTGCTGAAGCCCGAAGACCCGAAGTGAATCTGGACCGTCTGATCCAGAAGAGACGTGGCGTAAATCTATGGACTCCAGGTAAAGTCCCGAAGTAATTCATAGCCACCAGATTAAGGGAGATGTGGCATAAATCTATGGATTTTTGGTAAAGACCCGAAGTAACTATCAACCGTCTGATTCGAGAGAACACGCGACAATAATCCACATACGTCGAGGGGAAGTGAAAGTTGAGGACTAAGAAATCCAAAGTCTGAAGACGTGAAGGGATCGTAGCCGTTGATATGAGAGGGACACGTGTCAGTGGATTATCAATTTTGGATAAAATCCATTGGGGAAAAGCGAGAGTTGAGATTTGAGATTTCTGAAGTCTGAAAATCCGAAGCGACGAGAGTCGTCGATGTGAAGGTGGACACGCGATGCCAGATCTAGAACTCCAGAAGAAAAGAGAGGAGGAAAAGGTTCGAAGACATGGAAAAGGTCTCGATCATTGATCGAGGAGGGAGATGAAGGAATATTGATCTTGTTCAGAAGGCCAAAGTCCTGAAGCAGGAGCAGAATCGTCGATTGAGGTCGACACGTGGCAAACGATCTTTCGTTTCAGAGAAATATCTCCGGAAGAAATCATAATTTGAGAACTGAAACTCCCAAAGGTCAGAATCGCGGAGGAAAATTGTAGCTTCACATCTATAGTGATAGGTGTCAATATATATTCCACTCTTGAAGATAGCTACTAAGGAGAAAGCGAGGATTGAGAGTTGAAAATCTCGAAACCCGAATCACAAAATAAATAACAGTCATTGATTTAGAAAGGCTAGATCTGATCCGTAGATTCATAAAGGATGGATCTGAGCTGTCAGTTCAAAATTATCATCAAGGTCGATGATATTGATGGTCCTGTCGCATTGTGGGGACCGAAGGTGCGCTAACTTTAAAAATTTGAGGGTAGGCCGCAATCCAGACCAGGTTTTGGAGAAAGGCAACGTGGAGGCTCAAGGTGAATTGCGGGGAAAAAAGTAGTTTGTTTTCAAACCACCCTTGGTTGCGCCCACAATCTCATGGTTATGTAAGGCCATTTCCATAGGTCATATCAAGGAAGGGGCTTACTAGAAACGAATCTAGCATCTAGACTCTGAGATTTCGTAGGCGCGAAGGGGAAGGTCACGGGTACCATTAGACCTGCACTCGAAAGTCAAAAGGGTATATGTTTAATTACAAAGCGATACCATCAGGGTCTTATAGAGTAGTTTGGCTTCAGAATCAGAGATCTTTGATCGGGAGGTCGGACTGGTTCCCCGACTTTCCAAATTAGAAACCATGAATGAAGAATATTCCCTTTAAGAAAAGCGAATATTTTATGCTACGTTGTGGGTGTGTTACAAATTGATATCATAGCATGGTTACAACTCTTGGCCTGCCTGGTCTCATGTATGAGTCACGTAAGGAGGTATTGTTATCTGCATTTACTCCTTGAGGAGAAGGACTACAAATTGAACCTGTGATTTTGGGAATTCTTGTTGAATTTCAATAGAAGAATTTCTTTATCCCTTTGTCAAAGTGAAAACTACTCTTACCGGAGTAGGGATATGCTAATTAACATTTATAATAAGACTTGAATGTGGATAGCTGAAGGTGGCAGGGTTCTGTCTAGAGAAGTTGAAGCCCGAAGGATGGATGACTTGGTGTTCGTAACACTGCTTCTAAGCATGGGCAGTTGGAACTTCAGGCATTGATGATGGTGGATTATATAATGGTTAATACCTTTGTGGGATTAAAGGAATATGAGAGGATCAGGTAGGATCCTTGACAGTTATAGTTACTTCTTTATATTAAAATCAGAGTATATAACTCCTCATGACTAGAGAAAAGTGAGATGGGTAAAACCCTATGGACGTTGAGGCCAGAAGGTTTTCTTGTTGGACGTTGTCGCATAAAGAGGAAAGTGACCCTGGTTGGTTATTGCCTTGAGAAAAGGCAACGTCAATACGAGATATGATTGTGAGATTAGTCATGTAAGTGACTGAAATCTCAAACTAAAGGACATTAATGATGAAATTAAACTATCAAGTGAATGCATGAGCTAAAAAGGTGCAAGAGATGCACCTACTTATACACGAATGTGTATACATGATCATAAGGATGATTGGAAGATCCTTGGGAAAAGGATATAGAAGCCGGATATGTCCATGTGTGTGAATGACATGGAAAAAGTGCAAGCAATAAGCTAGCATGATGAATACTTATCTGTGTTTAATTATGCTTGAGTGCATGGGTTTAATGCATTGCGGAGCTTCCTAATACGAAGCCTGATACTAATACCAATTAGGTATGAATGATATTAAACGTGCAAGTGATGCACATGTATGATGTAAGAGTATAGTTATAGGTACAATATGGTTTCCCTAATGAGTGAAATATAAAGCAAGAATTGCCCTTGTCTAGAATATGTATGGATACATAATTTGGGTACATGACAAAGATGCATGTTTATATTCCTTATGGGATATTTGGTGAACTACTGAAGCTAACTCAAGATTGAGGCCATCACAAATAGTGATGGATATGCAATAAGGAAGTAGTTGCATGTTGAAGGAGTTCCCTGTGGAGGAACTATGTGAAGACTCTATCATGAAAACAAAATCACAACCTTAATGACTGTTAAGAATTAAGCAGTGAGCCACAAGCTTATATATATATATATATATACCAGAATCCCAGATTACAATTTGAAAAACATCATCTAATGAATAGAATACTAATAAATGAATATTGACCATTCTGATAACTGAATTGTAATGTGTAGGATGCACAGGTTCATGATCCATTATGAACAAAAATATTTGCTATTAAAGCATGTTGATGTATTCCAAAAAGGGTTAGGTTGAGGCCTAACCAAGGCTACTCAAGGAAAATAGTAGGAAGATCCCAATAGATAGTAAATTGAAAAAGTAGAGAAAATACAGTGAGGCCTTAGAAATAACCCAGTTGGGCTGAAAAGTCCCAGGGGATGTAGAAAGAATTGAAGAAGGGGAGAGCCCTCAATTCTTTTCTTGCTGTGTATTATGTTTTTCTCTGGAATGAGAAAGCTAGTACGCTGATGAAAGTAAATTTTTTGACACCATAGTGATGATGGTTGTATTACTGTAGAAACAATTGAGAATTGTTGTGCTGCACTCATGAAAACATTAAGGATAATGTGATGAAGTGCATACATATATGCTAGGACATGTCTGAAAATGTTTTATTAATTTAAATGCTATGGTACTTGCATTTTTAAATTTCATGACTTCTAATGTGTTTATGATGTATGTCATGTGTAGAAATAAATAGATTGGAACTGTTGAGAAAGACAGTTGCCAATAATGAACAACCTCAATCAGAGGATGACTATGAGAAGGTTCTTGTGTTGGCATGTTTTACATGCAGCGTATGCTTTTCATTGATGGCAAGAACAGTGATGGAAAAGATCAGCATGATCAACAGTGTAGTGATAATGGAAGAGGAGGAGGAACAATGAACGTTGGATCTTATTCAAAATCCCCGATGACCGTCAGATATGAATTCAGAGAGGAGTAGAACGCAGTAGATGAGAATAGGTCTCGGGCATTCGATCTAAGCGCGGGGTCCATCCATCGTTGGACCAGGGAGAATCTGCATGTTCATTAAAGAGCAAGGAGAAGCGGGTATACAAAATCCTGAAAGAAGGAGGATCATCCATCTTCGGGCAGGACACGTGGTCACAGATCAACATTCCGTTGATTAAAAAGTCAAAAGAAGGAAGTGCTCTATCCTTCCAACTCGCGAAATGCGAAATGGACAAATGACCTGAAACGTTGGATCCAGGATTGATCGAGGATGGACGCGTGGAAAAAGATCAGAGCACCACAAAGACTCCATTTTAGAGTTTCATAGATCAGGGAATCCAAAGGAAAGAAGTTCAAACTCGCGATACGCGAGATCACGAAAAGATCTTGACCGTCAGATCACCAAGGATTCTGGACCGTTGATCTAAGCTCCATCTCGGAGTCTTGCCTATCGTGACTTGGAGTGACGAGAACCTCCATCTAAGGAATTGTGAGATGTGAATTCACAATGAGATCTGGTATGTCAATACACCAAGATTCTGGACCGTTGATCTAAGCTCCATCTCAGAGTCTCGCCTATCGTGACTTGGAGTGACGAGAACCTCCATCTAAGGAATTGCGAGATGCGAATTCACGATGAGATTTGGATCATCAATACACCAAGATTCTGGACCGTTGATCTA
>SNQJ01S0010291.1:0-21878 GCA_010110895.2 Picea sitchensis
TCTGCATGACTTTTTGGAAAGATTTGGGGATGATCAGGATGAAATTTACAGTGAGTTGATTGATGATTTTATGGGAAAATGGAAGAGGAAAAATCTTTCAGATATAGAAACAATCAGCTCAGATATAGAAGTTGACATTCCACTAGATCCCATTGAGGAACTTAAAGAAACCATTATAAACATGCAGTTTGCCCAGGAAGAGCAATATGAAGCCATGAATGAACAACTTACGACCCTGGAAGATCAATTGGAGGTCATGGAAGATGATTTTACAGAGACTTATATTGAATATCTGGACCCCCATGGACTTGAGCTTGCTAGTGAAGAACATGAGGAAGTTCATGAGGAAATTCCGGATGAATGCATGGATGAATCAGTCATCTATTTTGAGGAAGTGAAGGAACTTGTGTGGGAAAATGTTGAATATCTAGATGATTCAAGTCCCCACCCTCCTCTCGAAGAACCAATCTTCTTGAAGGGTAACTTTCAAAATCTTGAAGAAAACAATATGATGGTTCCGGTGATATGTTCTTCTTCAGTTTCTCAAACAAAGGATAAGTTAATGCAGAATTATGTGGAAATGGAAGGCAATTTCAGTTTATCAATGTCATATCATTATGAGTATTGGTTAGCCTCCCACCTTGACAGTCATGAGCAACAAAGTATTCAGAGTTTACACAGCTTGTCATATTCCAGTGTTTGGTTGAAGGGAGGAAGGAGCATGATACTTGGTTGGTTTCTCCTCACAAAAAGTTCCAAGTTGATAAAACTTGGGAAGGGGTCTTCTGTGAGTCATCCTGGACAAGGATTATTTAGACACCTGCGACATCATTTCACCCA
This sequence comes from Picea sitchensis, assembly GCA_010110895.2. Taxonomy (NCBI): domain Eukaryota; kingdom Viridiplantae; phylum Streptophyta; class Pinopsida; order Pinales; family Pinaceae; genus Picea; species Picea sitchensis. The sequence goes on from SNQJ01S0010291.1 coordinate 841, forward strand.
TTGCATGGGTGGTTGTAACGTATCTCTAACCCTTCCTTGTATTTTAATTTTGTATTATTTCAATTTATTATGTCAATATGTACTTAGAATTTTTTTCGGTATCATAGTTTCATGTTGTAATATTAATGTTGTACTTTAGATATTTCATTATGTAGATGTTGTGTATAGCATTGATTTTATTTTATCATATGTGAATATGTACTAATGTTAATTTCTGGTGTTAACTTCGGGGAGCACTATTTTTTGTAGGTGCTGGATTCTCGTATGCTATCCATCTCAAAGCGAGAAGATCGACCACACGTCCCCATGTGGAGCCAGATGTTGACCGCCTATTCAGCTAGGGGTCAAATCATGTGCCATGAAGTATACATCACCTAATGCAGGTATTTTGAAAACAGTATTGGTTCTACTTGGGCATTTGATGCTCCAGCACTAAAATTTTGTAAACGAAATTTCCGCACCCCTGCATGGGTTGATAATGTAATAAGTCTGCATGGATCATAGTTAGGTCAGGTACCTTGGGATATTTTCATTGAGAGAGTTCCTTTCCCAGGGTTTTTATCTCGGGTTGTCAATTGGGCTTTTCAGCACGGTTGATTTCCCATGAGTTTTTCCCACACATGCAATAATTCCTCAAAGGTGGTGAACGGCTTCTAATGGTCTCTCATCCTTTGGTAGCTATTGTCTAGGAATGTTGTAAATTACCATGCGGTGATTGTAGAAAGTTTCGCGGATTTTTGTCGAGTCTAGATAGGTTTTAATTAATTAAATTTTTAAAAATTTAATTAATTAAATATTTTGAGCAAACATTGTAAAAGCGGGTCTTTGGGCTTTTGATAGAGGGTATTTGTGCTCAAAGAAATGGAATAGCACCCCTACATCCTTGGACCAAGTTTTAGTTCATTTGGACAAGTTTTGCTATGCCTTTGTCCACTCAGTCAGTCAGTCCAAAACAATAATTTTAATTGCTTAGAAGACATTACCAAAATGTCAAACTATTGTAATTTTGAGTTGAGTGATGGGAGTGTTAAGGTGGCAAGGCAAGTTAGACCCTCTAGCCTACCTAGGCCAACAACAACCCAACAGCTTGGAAACACCCCTTAACCTTGCCCTCACCTCTCTGGCTCAGCCCTAGGGGAAAGCGTTCCCCCTTATCTAAAACAACAATGCCAGGCTTATATGCTTGGGTGGGCCCTCTCATGAGAGGTGTGCCCTCCCTATGAATATACCACACCATTCCCTAACCCCACACTAACTCTACCCAGACCTCACCCTCTTCCTAACCTCAAGCCCCATGGAAATACATTATACCCATAACCTCACTAAACATTCAAAACATGAATGTGGGCCCTCCTGTCTTACCTAGTGCGCCCCCCCTAACCTAGTTACTAACCTTTGTGTGGTCCACAACTCACCACCTCACCAATCCATGACTAAAACTCTAACTGGGGCGCCCCACTCATTGAGAGTTGCTCATTTGATGTGGATTTGACACTTGGAGTTCGTACAAATGCTTTCACTTTGCCTCTTGAGGTATAAATAGAACCCCTCCTCACCTTTTTTACTCACCAATCTTTGAGCCATTGTTATTATCTTTGAAATCTCTCCTCGCTTCCACTATCTTGCTCTTGCCATCTTGCCATTTCACTCATTGCTCTTGAGGTTTGGAGCAAGTATTTCTCAAACACTCTCACATTTGGAATAAAAGGCTTTGGAGGATTTTTGAATACAAGGAGTGATTTTGTATTGTTCATGTTTAATGTGTGTTTGGAATGAATCTATGGTAAAGTATTTTACTAGAGTAGATTAACAAAGAATATTCTTGCTAGTTTATGCTTGTTGGGTAGCTAAGGGTTTGAAGTATTTCACATTTTTAGTCTATTCAATATTGCTATCTATTTCCCATGCTTCACATATTGCTTTGAGTCTTGCGGGTTGCTTCAAAGGATTTATTGGGATAGCATCAAGAACGAACATACCCTTAAAACCTTCTCACACTCCTTGCTTTATTGTTCCATTTATTTTTTGCATCATTTCCATTTGTATTTGAGTTTTCCTAACACTCATAGATAGGTCAAGAATATCAACATTTTATTTCAGATTTTATGTAAAAACTACGTGTAAAAGCAGTTTTTGACATTTTGTGTGTGTTTAGGCATTTCAGTGACTTTTGCTATGCTTTGTTTTCTGGGAGTTCATTACCCGGTTATAAGGGGGAAACGTTGCCCAAATTCATCTACAAGACTTCCCCAATAACCATTCTTGGTTGGGTAACTACCTCCCAACTCTTTTCTTTGTAAATCCAAGTTTTCTTTCATTATTTCATTCATTCTTGTATAATCATAAACTAACATAGTAGTTTCCTACACCTTGGGGAGAAATCTGATATGGTTAAGGCTAAGGCTGGTTTGTTTTTCTTTTTTCTTTCAAGCTATTCATTTATTTGGTTGTTGTTTGTCCTTTTCATTTTAGTAATTTGTTATTAGTTTAAACAACTCTCTTTGGCCAAAAAATGGTAGACTTGCCTCCACCTTGGCCATTTAGCCAAATCAGTTTCATTCTTTTAAGTTTTCATTATTTCTAATAGAGTTAAGATTGCACCTTGGGAGAGTAATCCCAAAATCGCTAGGCTTAAGGGAAACTTATATTTGGTTGATTACATGCTTAATGGTTAAAATGTTCTAGATAGTCACCATATTAAGTTTCCTTTCTTCAAGTTGTTTTATTTCATATGCTTATGCTTATGCTCATATTGCTAAATGGTTTAATGGTTTAGGATATCTCTTAGTGCTAAATCTATTAGTTTCATAAATCATTTTACCTTTTACATTTTAAAGCATATGTGATCTAACTCATGGTTTAATATCTCACTCATTATCTTGTTAAATCTTTATGTTTCAAGCACATCTACTTTTACATGGTTTAACATAAAATATGTGTTGGTGAATGGTTAATCTAAGTCTTTTTCTCATTTTCTTTCATAAAGGCCAAAGTTGTTCTTGCGCCCTTTTATTTTTAGAAGTTGAATGTCTAAATGGTGATGTGATGCTATGGTGATTATCTTTGCTTAATGTTCTTTTTCATTCATGTTACATTTTATGGGCTAAGCATTTACTTTCATAGTTTTACATCTTTCAAGCACACCTTTAACTTTCAAGTCTACATGTGGAATGATTAATAATGTGAATGGTACATCTCTTGCAACTTTTCCTTTATGTTTTGATATGTTAATGGTCTTTTGATTTACATCTTGCAAACACTTTTTACCATCATTTTCAAAGAATTCGATAATAAGCTAAAGAGTAAAATTTAAAGTGCCTAAAACTCTCTTAAAAGCAACCCAACACACCTAAAGACCCACCCTTGGTCTTAATAACATAGACAACATTTTAGGGGCTTTATTCAGCCGTCTCCACCATCTAAAACAGGTTAGAGGAAAGTATATGGAGGAAGTGGTGAGGGGGCCGAATCAGTGACAAGGGGATCCCTCTCCAGAAGTACTCTTGTCGGGGTTGACACAGAGGAGCTAGGGTGAGCCTTGTTGCCTTACTATCTTGAGCACCCAGGCAATCTGTGGGAGGAGGAAGTTTAAAGCACCAACATAGTTTGGGGGGAGGGAACAATAAAATTTGTCTAACTTTTAAGCAACTCCTTAAACATCTAGTTGCATAGATAATCTTTGTGTTTTTGGGGGGACTTAGATGTATGATTAGGAACACACATTGGATATAATTACATACTTATAATCATTGTTGCAACTTCATGATTTATGTCTTTCAAGTTGTTATGAGCATATAGGTTAAACATTGCTATATCTTATTTTATTTGCTTTGTGAATTGTGGATCAAGAAGTGTTTGAGTATCCCACTTGAGGAAGCATCACCTTCTTGAGTCTTGAGTACTTTATGGTTGCCATTGAAGCTTGATCCAATAGTGTAAGTGCTATTGGGCATGCTTGGCTCATGTGTATATCTCACTTACATTTCCTTGTATCTTTGTATTTACTTGTATCTTGTGTAATCATTTGTATTATCTTGATTCTTTTGTAAGTAATAGCAATCTTTAAGTTGTGGGTAGTTTAGCTTATTTCATTTGTAAACACTTGCAATAAACCACCTCCCCTCAAACTTAGTTGACCCATTACCCAACCTTGGGCACTAGTTTTAGTTGACTTAGGGAAAGAGGGCACTTGACATAGATGAACTTGCACTTTGCATTTGCTTTGCGTTAGCACCCTAGGCTAGTTTTCCCCTTTAGCCTTTAACAAATTGAAACTAACTCTAGAACCTTAAACACTAAAATCAATCGAGTAACTAGGGTCTACCCCATTGGCTTCCCTAGGAGTGAAGCCCTAGAAGGAAGGAGTTCGATCCAAGGTGGCAGTGTGAGCCCGAGAACCTAGGCATCGTGCAGAGGACACATGATGAGAGCGGGACTTAGCTCAGTTAACAAGTGTGTGGGACTGACAACACCCAGAAGAAGTCAACCTAGCCTAGTGGCTAGGAAGACTATAAAGAGAGGATGTCTTGGCTCATTTGGTCCTCACTCACACTCTCTATCCCACCTAGAAGCGAACCTAGGATGGGTGCAACAACTGCAATGACTTAGTTTCTTCTTGTTCAATATTTCAGTATCTCTCTTGTGCACTGCTCCTTGAAAGAAGTGCGCTATCTTAGTATAGAATGTTGCGGTGTGGTGGTGTTTTTGGTTGTACTAGCCTTTGAGCTAGGGTTTATATGTTTGGACTTCTTTGTGAATGAAATGTCTATCTAAGAAGGTTGTTGGGTTTTCCCATTTGGGGTTTTTCCCATGATAATTCTCTTGTGTTCTTTTTGTATTTATTATGGTGATATTGCTCAGTGTATGTTAATGTTAAAGAAGTAAAAGAACATTATAGCTTTATAAGTAAAGAAACACTAACAAGTTATGGGCCCACTCCATGCTATTGCTGCACATTAATTCTGGTCAAGCTCATTGAGCACTAACTCCAGAAGCGTTGGGACTTTTCTTTACATACAGGAGTGCGCCCTACCCTAGCACACCCACAGAACCCACATATTAATGCCGGTTGGCTGAGTTTAGAAAATTCAAAGTTTTTCTAGTGCTAGGGTTTCTGCCAGTGAAAAGGTCAACCAACATGAGAGTTGAAGATAGATTGGATGGAGCGGACAAATTCAGATCTTGGAAGCACAAATTTCTTCTCATTCCTAGAAGAGAATGATCTATTGAATCATGCAATGAATAAAAACTCTTCAGAACTTGAAGTTGAAGAAGCAAAAGCGAAGTTCATAAAGAATGAGATCAAGGCCAAGAGGATCTTGATAGACTCAATAAAGGATCATATGGTACCTAATGTATCAGAACTAAATACTGTAAAGGAGATGTTTGATGCCCTAACCAGGACTCTACAGTAAGAATACTAGTCAGCTTACTTTAAGGCATCCTTTCGAAGCGTGACAATGAACTGTCGAAACAATAGCCAAGCTATTTATGAGGATCTCCGCGAGATCAAAGATTGGTGTAACCATTAGGAGATCCAATAGAAGAGCGTTGAACTTGACTACTACACTCGTGTTCCCTCTCTTGGGACCCATTTTTCAAAGGAATTTGCTTGAAGAAGATTTCCCAAATTCGACAAGCTATGAGAAAATTGCACCCAAGAGGAATCCAGTGATATCCAAGTAACAAAAAACAAATGATAAAGAAAATCGAACCTTTGTTGCCCCAAGTGAAGAAGAGGAAGAGGAAAGGGGAAGAGAAAGGCAACCGAAATCTAAAATGCATACGGGAAGAGGATACATCAAGGTTGATGCTACACCCGCAAGAAGATGGGACATTATGCCTTACAATGCCTCACAAACATGAAAATGGAAGAAGAAGAAGCACCATGCACATGTAGCCGATGTTGAAGAACGCAAATCAAAGGATGAAGAATTTGTATTTGTTTCAACACCCATGGGAACCATCACTCAAAGGAGGTGACACTTGGCTCATTGATAGCACATGATAGGATACCAGTACTCTCTATCAAACTTGATCAAGAAGGAATCACCTCATAAAGTGAAACTTGGAGATGATTCCAAGCATGCAATCAAAGGCATTGAAGAAGCCTCCCTACAACTTGAATCAAGTAACCCTCTTTCAATTAAAGACATTCTATTTGTACAAGGCTTAAAGAATAATCTTTCTTTCTATTTTTGCTTTAGAAAATAAAGGATTTAGGGTAGATTTTATGGATGGCCAAACTTTTTTATGACCTAATAATTTAAGCATGGATAAAGCTACCGTGAATGGTGTCAGAGAGGGAGGACTATATAAATTAAAGTGACACCAAGAACAAGCCCTTATGCGCAACAATGTTAGCTCCAGTAGACTGTAACAAAAGAATTTCTCACATAAACAATAGAGCACTACCAGTATTGAGAAATATGGTTACAAGTCTACCATAGATCGGTGGAATCATGATGGGTATACAAGGTTGCACTCTTGGAAATAATGTCAAGGGAAAGCGTCACCAATGAGTAGCATGTCCAAGATTTATCTTGGATGCTTTACTGTGTGTGGACAAATGACGATGCCATAATTAAACAACTTTGTATACTATGTCTTATTCATAGATGACTATTCTCGAAAGATATGGATCTATTTCCTAAAAGCGAAAGATGAAGTCTTCAACAAATTCAAAGAGTTCAAGGATTTAGGCTCTCACGAAAGGAAGATTAAAGTCTTGATATATGATAATGGAGTTGAGTACACCTCAAAGGAGTTTAAATATTTTTTCCAAGAAGCAAGGATTAATAGGGAGATAACAACTCCCTACAAACCCAGCAAATGGGGTTGCAGAAAGAAAGAGTGGACCCATTGTAGAAACAGCGAAAGCGATGATCCATGACCAAGGCCTAACCATGCACTTATGGGAAAAAGCATCGATTACCGCTATGCACGTCCATAATAGAAGTCCTCACAAAATATTGGGGAACAAGACACTGGCGAAGAGGTATTCATTGGAAAGAAGCAGTTAGTCACTTGAGGATTTTTGGTTGTCCGGTGTTGCAGATGTTCCAAAGGAAAAGAGAACAAAATTGGAACCTTCAGAAAGAAAGGGCATAGATTTGGATACGATTGAGGCTTGAGCCTACAAAATATACATCCGGCGATAGATTGAGATCAATGGGATGTAACATTGTGAAGATGAAACCGCCAGAGAGATCAAGAAGTCTCCACGGATGAGGACCCGAGGAGGGCGAGGGCTCAAAGGGATCACGATCTCATGAAGGCTCTACACGAAGATCCCCATTCGAGGCTTCAGTAGAGATGGTAGAGTCGAGAGAGACTGTAGATCCACCCAAGTACAATCAACAAAAGACCTTGTAGTTAGGAACACCTGCGGGGAAAATTTGAAAAGGACATGAAATGCCCAAAGGCTCTTTTAGAGAGAACAAGATACCACATAAGTTTTCTAGCTATGTGGCACTAATGAGCAACATCATTGATTCAAAACCTTCCACCTTTGAGGGCTGTTGTTGAGAAGTCAGAATGGAAGGATGCCATGATGGAGGAGTGTCGGAGTCCATCGCATGAAGAATGATGTGTGGGAGGTGGTTCCGAGACGAGAAGGGAAGTGTGTAGTGACTTTCAAGTGGATCTACAAGATCAAGCATGTTGTAGGCGATAACATAGAGAAATACAAAGCAAGATTTGTTGCTAGGGATTCTACCAAGAGTGAGAAGACTATGATGAAACATTAGCTCTTGTATGAAATACCTTCTATTAGATTGATTGTGCCATTGTTTCTTTGATGGGATGGAAATTACACAGAGATGGATATCCAAAGGCACTCTCTTAAACAATGTAATTGAAGAAGTGTACATAGAGAAACCTGAGGGATTTGAGGTGATTCATGGGAAGGAGTCCCATATGTGCAAGCCGAAGAAGGCTTTGTACCGGGGCTAAAGCAGGCAACCGGGGCATGGTATGTCATGATATATAGATATCTGATGAGCTTGGGATTTACAAATTTACCAAGAGTGGTCACAAATCCCAACCTTACTATAAGGTTGAGAATGGATGCACATTGATCTTGGTTCTATCGTGGATGACTTGTTCCCTAATAGAGAGCGAGAACCTCATAATTGGAGTTGCAAGGAGCTCACCTTAGAGTTTGAAATGGACGATCTAGGTCTAATGCATTACTTCTTGGGATTAGAGGTGTGGCAAAGATGGTGATTTTTCTTTGTAAAGGAAAATATATAGTTGAGATCTTGTAGAGATTGAGAGATGATGGATTGCAAGTGCATGACCACACCTATGACGATAAATCTGAAGCTCTTGAGTGATTCATCTTTAGATTTGGTGGATCCCATGATGTAAAACCGGTGGATCATGATGTACCTAGTTAACACCGAATTCGAACATTTTTTTTGCAGTGACCACCTTGAGTCAACACATGGTTGAACCTAAGCGGAATACATTGGATGGCAATAAAACATATGTTGAGGAGGTACCTTCGGTGCGATTGGATATAGATTGAGATATGTCTCAAGTGGATATGTGAAGCTACAAGGATACTCTGAGACTTTTGTTGGGGGAGTGTAGTGGATCATAATAGTACTTTTGGATGTTGATTAAGTTTGGGATTAGGTATGATCTCATGGTTGAGCATGAAGCAGACATCAGTGGCACTCTGTACAATAGAGGTAGAGTATATCATAGCTAGTGTGGCAAGTTGTGAAACAATGTGGCTTTGGAAGTTGCTTGCAAAGGATATTTGATCTAGAGTTGGAACTAACATTACATTGTGACAATCAAAGTTAGTGAAACTTCTGAGAAGACAGCATTTCATGACGGATCTAAGCACATAGAGATCCGATATCATTACATGCAGAGAAGAGCCTTAGTGCAGAGAGGAGTTGTAGAGCTCCAATACATATCCATAGATGGGCAAATAACAAACATTCTCACCAAGCCTTTGCCAAGTGTGAAGTATGAGTACCAGGGGGACAAGCTTGGCGTGATGTTGAATGTCTATCCTCGTAGAGAGGGAGGTGTGTTGTTTCTTCTCATGTCGACTAACCCATCTGGCCAAGGGTTCACTGGATCAGTTGGTGTGGTAGGGGGTTATGCATTGTCGGACCTGATGAGGGAAGAAACATCACACACATAGTCATGAGGACTATGGGAGTAGATTTGTGCTACTGGATGAGACTATGGTTATAGCCGATCACATATTGTAGCAACTGTGTGTTACTAGTTGATTACATTTGCATAATCATAGTTATGACTATGGCTGATGGCATTGGAACAAATGTGTGCTACTATTTGATTGTATCATACTCCTTGGATCCCGACTATGGTTGATGGCATTGTAGTAGCTATGTACTTTTAAATTTGATTGTTGCATAGTCATAGGGATTGGAGACTATGATTATGGTTGATGGCATATTGTAGTAGTTGCATGCTACTAGGCGATTGTTGCATAATCATAGAAATTGCTTTGGATTACATGGTGGTAGCTTGTGTAGCTATCAATTGATTGCAAGAGAGAGACATTGTGTCTCTGGATAGTAGTTGTGAGCTACTTGGAGTGGTTACATACCATTGGATAGTAGTTGTGTACTACTATGGATGCGATATGACCGGATGGCATTGTAATGGTTATTAATCTTAGTTGATTTTCATGAAGACTACCAGTTCACATTGAGAGTATTTGAGTGCTACTTGATTCTGAGGCGTGACATATGATTCGAGCTTCTGAGATGGCATTGTGGCGGTTAGTGTCGCGCCGATTCTTGAGAGTAGTCCACTGACTAGATGAAGACATCATGAAAGATACCTCCCTAGCTAAGAGAGTGTTGATGTTTTGTAGCGGGAAAAACTTTCCCTCCTAGATGACCTTTCTTTAACAAGAAGATTGAAAGCAAGGGATCCCATTGAATGAGATGTTGAAACACAAAGTGAACTCGGCCAGTCTAGTGGCGGAAGACTATAAATGAGGGGACGTCTTGGCTCATTTTGTTCACTCACTCACTCTCATACACCTAGAAGCAAGGTGCAAGTTTGGAGAAGGTGACACAAAAACAATAGTGACTTGGTTTCTTCTTGTTCAGTCTTTTTTTATCTCTCTCTTATGCGCTACTCCTTGACGAGGTGCACTATCTTGAATAAGAGAAGTACATTGTTGCAGCTGTGATGGTGTGTCTAATTGTACCTTGCTTGAGCAAGGGTTTATCTATTTTGGACTTGCTTTGTGAACGAAATCTATTAAAGAAAGGTTGTTGGGTTTTCAGGGATAATTCTCTTGTGTTCTTTTGTATCTATTATGGTGATATTGCTCAGTATATGTTATTGTTAAAAGAAGTAAAAGAACACTGTTGCTCTATAACTAAAGAAACACTAACAAGAACCCTAGATTGATAGTTGTGTTGAAGTACACATAAAAGAGGCACAACAACTCATAAATGCTTACCTGGATGACATTATCACTAACACTTATGCTTTCATCCAGTTAAAGTCAGATCTTCCACAATGGAGGAATAAGGATGAACTCTTTGACCTCGGCATTATCGAAAGAGAGACTCATCTCCAAGTCATTGAGAGGCTAAAACAAAGACATTTCTCCTTGTACCTGGCACAGGAAGAAAAGTGGGAGGCAAAGATCAAGGAATATAAGGATTAGTTGGGACGCACTAAGGAGTTAGTGCAACAAGCTTGCGAGCTAGCATTCGAGGCTATCCTTTTGCATGACATATGAGCAACATTTAGGCTCATACAACTAGTAGCTGGACAACCACATGAGGTAGAGCAGCCACAGGATTTCATCACTATGTTTACCTCTGCTGATATGAAAGATCAAAACTTGCTATGTGAGCTCTATCTTCATGATTTTATACTTCCAAATGACTCACTGGAACCCCAACCCTTACATTGGGGATGTATAATTGAGAGCATTCTTATCTCATATTCTTGGCTCGGTCCAATGGAAAAAGGACATGGACTTTCAATCATGGGTCGAGGTATAAGCGAACTTGAAGGTCAGAGAAGAATATCCTCTATCTCACGTGATGAAAGATGACTTAAAGAGATTGAGGAGCAACCCAAGAAACATTGTTACTATTAGACATCATCAAAGGTATGTTATCACAGAGTTCTTCGAGGTCTCGAAAGCACATTCAATTCAAACACTATTAGTCTCTCATGACATATGAGAGACTCTCCCTACATATCTAAGGAATAAGGATCCCATGTGATATCCATATTTTGGCTTGGCTCTTAATAGGACATCAGTTTATGCCAATTCTTTGTTGAGATATGGAACCAAGTGGATTTGGTTGCGATTCCACTTCCCCATCATTTGGTGCCTTAGCAAGTTCTACAAAGCACTAGTGACTTGGAACGAAGAAGAAGAGAGAACACGATGGATACATATGGACAAGATCTTGGGATATTATAACACAAGGAAGTTTGGCAACCCAACATTTGATTGGGGGGCAATACATGTAGGGATTGCAGAGGAGGATTAGTTGGGATTGCATAGGAACATACAACCAGACCAATTGGGGGGAGATGATGGGTCTCCATTTTGACACCTTTTTGCCTCTTTTATGACCAACAATATTACCAACTTAATGAGAGCTATGACCTCAAAACGAGAAATCTACAACTAAAAACTCATATTGTTGCATAAAAACATGAAAATCAACTCCGTTTGAAAAAATGGTGCTACAAGTAGCACCATTTTTTTGAACGGGGTCAAAATACAACATTTTTTTCAAGCATGACCTTCCAAAACTCATACAATAGCTTAAACCCAAAAATTAACACCTAAATAAAAAAATGGCGATAACTAAAACAAAGTTCTTTCTAAACTTTAAAATTATGGCTCATTTCAACCCTAATTGAAACTTTTGACAATGAATCCCTATGTAAAAAACCAAAATTAGATACAAAATGATCATAAAAATTTATTTACTAACATTTTTTCTTCTTAATTTGATGAAAAATAAATAAATATAGGACAAAATCATTTATTTATTTTAATGAAAAACACATTAAACAATATGTACAAAACCAAATTATATAAAATATATATATATATATATATATATATATATATATATATATATATATATATATTTTAAATTTTCAAAACAATAATCTAAAATATATATACATATTTTTAAAATAATTACATAAACTAAAAACAAAAGAAAAGGATTTAAAAAGCCAAATAAAAACTAAAAATAGATTAAGAGTATGTTAAAAGGTTAAAATTCATTTTTTCAAACTCTCTAAAACTAAAACATTATGTTAAAATTAAAAAACAAAGTTAAATCATGGGGTTACATAAAAGATTTAAAAATAAAATAAAAAAAAAAAAAAAAAAAAAAAAAAAAAAAAAAAAAAAAAAAAAAAAAAAAAAAAAAAAAAAAAAAAAAAAAAAAAAAAAAAAAAAAAAAAAAAAAAAAAAAAAAAAAAAAAAAATTTTATAAAATATTTAAAAAAACATGTTATATATAAAAATTATGGTTATATATATATATATATATATTAAAATTATATATATATATATAAAATTATATATGAATTTTTTTATATAAAAAAAAAAAAAAAAAAAAAAAAAAAAAAAAAAAAAAAAAATTATATATAAACTATATATATAGTCACATGTATGCTTCAGATGGGGTGCTCTCCTGACATGAAAACTCCTTTGAGGATTGTCGCCACCTGGCCACCTCCCTGGAGTCACCTGGCGTATGACCTCGACCACGTCCCTACCTCGGTCACCTCTGGCCTTTACGTTACTTGTCACCACCCTCCTTGCATTTTGGAATCGACGTTCACTCGCTCGGAGAGCTCTGCAACTCGTGCGCCTTCATGAAGTCGTGCAGGCGCTCCTTCCTATCGTTTCAGCTCACACCCTGGCTCTTGCTTCTTCTGGACATGATGGGGTTTCCGAAACCTCATTTCCTTGTTAGCATTACTGAGCACCATTTTTTCTAGAGCTCTCCCATCCCTCCATCCAACCTTCGAGCTCTGGTGCGACCTCACAGGGACTCTAGCGGGGCCGGGTTCGCTCCTCACCATGCCGCGACCCCGTGGCAAGCCAAAGCGCGGAGCAACTTGGTACTTGGCTTGTGGAAGAAAACCGCTTGCCTCGGAGGCTCAAGGATGAACCGACCGCTCCTCTTGCAACACTCCCAGAATCTTTCCCAGCAGACCCTCCCCCAGAGACTCTCCCGACAGACCCGACCCTTGAAGCTCTTCCGACTTTCCCTCCCATGGCGTAACCCAACCCCTCGATGAGAGAAGCTCCTCCAGAGTAGCCTGCTCCTTGTGCGGCAGAACCCGATTACCTGGCAGCCGGGGCAACTTGAACAACCACTGACCTCTCCCCTCTCGAACCCCTACATTTGTAGGGTCGAGTGGTTCGATATGTATGGGAACTTCACGGCGGCTTCGCCTCGCCTCCCGTGCCCCTCCATCCTCTTACCCACCATCCCTCACCCCTCTCTGCCCTTATCCCACCTCTCCTCTGAGATCCTCCTCCTCCTCCTTGCTCCCCCCATCCCAGCTATCACATTGCTAAGTCGTGGGCGGTCAAAACTCTTGGAGACTATCGAGACGGGCGGGACAGGCGGTGGAAGGCGGGCAATGAATGTGCTGGGGCGGGCGGGATGGGACGTGGCTGGGACGTGGGCGGGCGGACGGGCGGAATGGGCGGACTGACCAGGCCGGGCGGCTGGGCGACCGGCTCTGGGCGTCGTGGGCGGCGATAGCGTCTGGGCATGGTGCTGTGGCGGGCGTTATGCCAACTATGGACTGGCTGCCGGTTGCTGGTTGCCAATTTATATTGTGAAAAAAGTCCATCGGATAAATTACATGTTTGCCCTTGTCGTGTTTCAGCATGGCGTTTGCCGACTATTTTATGGTTGCCGCGGTTGCCATTGCAGACAGCAGCGGAGCAACAGCGGGCGACGGTGGACGGACGGTGTTTTGAACTTGTGCCGAACAATTGACCGGTGGCAGGATGTTTGTAGTAATGATAATGATTAATGTCCACTAAGATCGGATTGAATTACATCAGGACAAGAGGGTGAGTGATTACGTGTGATTCTTTAAAATTTTGTTCTATAATTCCAAGGTCTAAGACCAAATTGGTCTATTATTGTTTATAGCTAACCAAATAAACCAATTGACCAGTGGAGGAATGGTTGTAGTTATTGCTCATTTGGATGTCCAATGGTCATAGAAGACATAGATGGAGGTCCCATTCCAGACAATGCTTATGTGTTGGTCCAGAGCAATCTTGTACCAAACAAGGTCAGTGAAGTGGCATTGTGTAAAGAGAGTAAGTGATTACTTATAATTCTATAGAATTTTGTTTACGTATTCCAAGATAACTATAGTTTTGTTGAGTTAGAGGTTAAGAAGTTGATAGTATAATTAATATTTTGAAAATTAGATCTAATATGGTTATAGGCTGGACAATTTAAGAGAAGTGCTTTTCATCTTCAACCTTCTTAGTGTCACAAAGGTGACATTGAAACAAAACAAATTTAAAAATAAGGTAAAATATGACCCTTAAAATGAGAACTCCTGAAATATCGTTGATAATATTGTTTACCTATGACACATATATCTTTTCACCTCTTTTATGTGTTTGAGAGTCTGTTCTTACCTTATCACAACTTTCCTAAAGTTCATCCATAATTGTCATTTAAGTTCTTATTTTCTATAATTAAGTAAAAGTATGCTTTAAAATTTCCTTCAAATTATTAAAATATATATATATATATATATATATATATATGCACTCATAATTAATTTGTTGACTAAAGGTTATAAAAAATTAGCATTTCCAGGTTAGCTTATGAAGATATCTTGATACACAAAGGGTCAACCCTCCAGCATGAAGAATATTCCAAGAAGGGGGCAGCTAGCATGTAACCAATAGGTTGTAATCATTCAATTAAAGAACAACTAAATTGGCTGAAAGGAATCTGCACTCTAATTGACTGAGCATGGTGATTGTTGTGCGTGGGCAAGTCAAAAGGACCGAGCGTATCAATTTATTTTCATTTTTTGTTTGAACTGTTGTTACATTATAGGTGTCAACGGTTCCATTTCTGGAGCAGGCAAGCCCCCTTTCTTTGTATATATATGTGCCACTCACAAGAGTCATTAGAGAAATATAGACAAATACAGATGCACTCAGATTTTACTATAAACACTCGTTATTTTTAGACTTTAATAAATATATTGTTGTTGTTATGAGTAGAATTTTTCTATAATTCTGCCTTAGTAGATGCATTGAACTTCAGAACCGCAGACCCGAACCCGCCAGTGAGGTATCCGTGAACTCCGTTGTGAAACTTGGCACTGGAAAAGACCAAAAGAAGGTGGGAAGAAGAGTATGTATTTTGTGCTCTTCGTCGGGAAAGTGGAAATAGAAAAAACATTTCATTTTAAGTCTCCGGGCCGCAAAGGCGGTAGGAAAATTATGCTGGTATTCTGGCAGCTAATTCTTAGGATAATCTATTCAGCAAAGAGTTTTGTTGAGAAGCTGGGAGCGATTTTTGTAAAACTTCACAGGAAAAGTGCCGAATACAAAAGCCAGATGGTAGATTATCTGTCCCATAAGCTATTTTTAATCTATCCCATAGGCTATTTTTCAGTGTTCCACGGGGGCCAGCGTCCCCTAAGTGAGATTACCGCATTACGTTCCACCGGTGGCGGGGGTGCTCTGAGGAAACGTTTCCCCGATCCCAACACAGGGAAACTTCGGGGAGGCAGCGGTCGTTTTCCCCGGTGATGGAGAGCATGTTTCCCCAAGAGGGAGGTGCTACGGGCGCACAATATTTTACTATATCTGTTTCATTTATGATTTATGAATCAATATATTTCATTACTAAATCTGAAATCATAATCCGAATCCATGTTTATTTATTTATATCATTTACAAATTTGAATTTAGTACTGGTTTACTGTTTCCTATTTACTATTTACTATTTAGTATGCACAATGATGAATTTAATAATTTACATGGGCTGAATTATTGTGTTGGCATTTTATCATTAATATTTATATTTTTTTATAATTTTAGAGCGGGGGACCCCTATACTACAAGGGACCTAGCGTCCCCGATCACATGAATTTCCCAAAATTTGGGGGAGTGCTCCCTACGATCCCCTATCGTCTCCTACATCCCACTTTTACCCCGTCCGAATGCTTGGTGGAACATTATTGATATTTTTAACCTCGTGGCGTTAAAATACTTTCTTTTTTTACTTGTTATATGTACCATTTTTCTGCAAGTTAATTTTTAGTTGATTATTGCTTAAAGTTGTTTATTATTTCAATTACATAGCTTCTGATTTTATTTTCTGTTCTACTTTGGTTAGTTAGTTGTAGATCACATCGTGATACTACAGGATCATAATGCTACAGAATTAGGAATTCATGGTTAATGTCCTTGTACTGTAGGTTTATGTTACATCATTTAGAAGTGTCTTTTGATTCCAATATGAGTGTTGTTTGTTAGTTGTAGATCACATCGTGATACTACAGGATCATAATGCTACAGAATTAGGAATTCATGGTTAATGTCCTTGTACTGTAGGTTTATGTTACATCATTTAGAAGTGTCTTTTGATTCCAATATGAGTGTTGTTTTAATTTAGAAATCTGCATGCTACAGAATCACCCTGTCCATTGCCCCACTTCGTGAACAGAGCTAGGTAGTAGAATTACGAGTCTAAATATATATATATATGCGATTATGAAAATATCCACGTAAACAGATCAGAATTCTGACTCTCACAATCCATTGTCCAATTATCAGGCTAAAAATTTAGATCTGGCAGAAAAAAGCAGCTGGTGTAACAAGCCTCCCAGTGGAGGAAATTATAGTTAACAGGCAAACTAAAAAATAACACCCCAAAACCACCTGTATCTCGCCAGAAAAGTTTGGAACTCCTGAACAATTTCAACAGTAAGTGTTTTTTGGAAGATGCTATAACAGCAAAACAACGCACAGAATCAAGTTCTCCACTTGGAATGTAATCCTATATATCAAAATGTACAAAATTTCAATTTGGAAACAATACTACAGATTTAAGACATATAAAACACCTAGAAAACACTATAAAGAAAAACCATGATCAATTTTTCTGCAAACTTATAAATTTTTTTCCTGCAAGAATGAGTGTTTTTACAGAAAAAGATAAGTACTGTACGATATAGAAATGTGAAAAGCTAACGACTTCAAAGGGAACATACTCAAGTAGCAATGTTAAATAGTGAAAAATTTCACCACTCAACCGAAAAGTAAGACCACACAGCAGAGAAGTTCTACAGAGCTTTGAGATGCTTTTGATAATAAAATGGCATATTTTGCCCATTTGCAGAACCCAAAGTACCAGAAGGGGTGCATGGAAATATGAAAACTTGTAAAAATAAAAAACAGTCCATGCCATACTAATACAACATTAAACCGGCACATTTTGCTCATAAAAGTAAAATGGCATATTATGTATCTTAGCATGAGAAAGCATACCAGCTAGCTTTGAAGCCAATTAAGTTCTTGGTGTGTATATAAGCAAATTACGAGTTGAAAAAAACTTGCAAGCTATACTGAATTTAAAACTTAATTGTCAATGCAGACACATCGACTCAGGACTTGGAAATTTATTTTTAGCTTTTCAAAAGTTCCAAACTAATTCAAAGTCTAACCAGGGAACTCCCTATTACATTTATCATTCAGGGCTGGTAAGTCTAAATTATTCTCGTCAGTTGTGCACAAACCAATCTAGTCCTTTAACTGGAATAAATTAGTGATTTCAAGCTAACTTGTGATGGATCTACAGAGGGACTGCCCTCTAGTTCTTCTCAAGTTAGTGGTCCACAATCGCTGGACTGAAAAGAAACTTTCTTCAAAACAAGAAACAACAATTCTTTACAAAAAAGGGGAACAAAATGGAACCCTGTGATACTGTCAATGATCTGCTGCTTGAACCGACAAAAGAAAATGAAAATACATTATCTTTCAGCAGATTGTAATATGCACATAACTGTATGTTTTTACACAACTATATGCTACTTCCATTTGCATGAAGGAGTACAAAGAGAGATTTAGCAGTTATTATTTTGTTTATATATCCAGCGTTCTATAACATCGGCACCAATTTGTGTACTCTCCACCCTCATTTATGTCCCTGCAACCAGTGGTCAATTAGATGACTGATAACACATGACATAACATTAGTCTTCAAAATAAAGTCCAGAGATTCGGAAACTAAATTATTCAG
Organism: Picea sitchensis; assembly: GCA_010110895.2. Taxonomy (NCBI): domain Eukaryota; kingdom Viridiplantae; phylum Streptophyta; class Pinopsida; order Pinales; family Pinaceae; genus Picea; species Picea sitchensis. Next base: position 19,146 of record SNQJ01S0010291.1, read on the forward strand.
CTTACTAAATAGAGGTATTTTCTTCTTTGAAACTACTGTCTTAGGTCTTTGAATCTAGTGTCAATTTTTGGAGTTCTCTCGCTGCTAGGCTGGCTGCATATAGAGTCATCTTTTTTACCTGTTCAAAAAGAACCAAGCTCAGACGACAATTATCTATTTGAGAAGAACCAAGAGGACCAAATCTCAGAAATTTGTTCAATCCCCATACAATTTCCTAGTTAAAACAGTACCTACCTCTAACTTGTCTTCTCTAGCCCTATGATTCTTTGGGAGCAGGCGGAATTCCTCTGTCAAACGCACACATTCTTGTACATTTTCAGGCGACACAAAATCCATTGCCACTTTAATACATGACTGCAATACCAACAAAAGTTTTAAGTAAATAGCCATGTACACATGACTCTATATAAAGAAAGCTAAACTAAGCATAATCAACACAAGTCTGATTAAGATTCAAATTTGGGGACTATGGCCGAGTTGCATTGCCCATTCCCTGCTTAAGGGTACATGTAACATAGATGTGTAAGTTAATACGAAAATTTAACTCTACCCATATGTCATCACTCATAAGGAATGAAAAACAAAGCGATGATGAGGTTAAGAGAAATTAAGGAATTATGTAAAATCCAACTTTCCAAAGTCAATACTGCATGGATATTGCAAGTTTACCTTGATGCTCACTGGACCATGGATACTGCATAGACTTGACACATCCTTGACCTTATTTTTTCCAACACCATATATTATGTTTGGATTATATTTCTCATTTAAATTGCCTCGGAGCAAGTTCACCTTTAGCGAGGGAAAATAAGAGCAAAGGTTTACGAATGGTCATTATTCTTATGATAATGCTTTAATGTTTTGAAGGCATGGAAAACTATCAAGAGTTCTTTGGTAAAATATTAGACATCTTTCCTCAAAGGAAAACGTCTTTCTAATTTCATAAGCTGCATGGTTTTATCAATGGCAATCATATTTCTACTTTTATATGCTAAAGCAATACCAACCTGAGATAATACTGACCCTATGGCTACTCCACTAGCATGTGTAAGAACCAGGAAAGTTTAAACGTCTTTGACGGGGTTAGAAACAAAGCTTCTATTAACTCCCTTTTCAGTAGTCAAAACTATCTCTTGCTCTCATGTCCATGCAAATTTATTTGCTTTTTTTCAACAACTCTGTTAAAAGTGAGTTGTTTGGTAAAATATAAGACATCTTTTCATCTTTCTAATTTCATAAGTTGCATGGTTTTAAATGGCAATGATCTTTCTACTTTCATAAGCTACATGGTTTTAAGAATGACAATCATCTTTCTACTTTCATAAGCTACAGCAATACCAACCTGAGATAATACTAACCCTATGGCTGTTCCACTAGCATGAGTAGGAACCAAGAAAGTTTGAAGGGCTTTGACAGAAAAATAACCAGAGCTTCTATCAACTCCCTTTTCATTGGTCAAAACTATCTTGTGCTTTCATGTCCATGCAAATTTATTTGTCTTTTTCAACAACTCTGTTAAAGGTATTCCTAGAGAAACAAAATAGCAGCAAATTTCCCATAGAAACTCACAGAATCCAATGAAACTTCGTACCTCACCAGCCAGTCCCTTACCCTCTCTTGAAACTATGTGACCTTAACCTTCCACTTTTTTTGGAAGGAAAAGTCACACCTTCTTAACCTATCCCGGGGATCACTGATACACTTCCTTGTTTTTGTTTAATGTCAAAATATTATCTAATAGGATAGTTATAAGCTATGTTGCAAGAAACTTCAAGGAGAGGCATGTTCTTTCTCACTAGGAACAATGAAATTTGGAAAAACTTTGCTCTTGAAAAGACAATGATAAAATTCAACATCAAGTTTGCAAAGAGAATTAAGCAATTTGTTATACTTCTCAAAAAGAAGTTAGAACATCATATATTGTTCAAAAACATCTCAAGATATATACATCCTTTTCATGGCTTAATGAAAAAAGTTTGAATTTAATGATATTTTTACAAATTTTATATTAAAAAAGTGAAGGCCAACTCCAAAATGCTGAACAACATTTCAGCAATCCTTGCTAGACATTTCTGGTCACACAGGAGTGCAGTTTACAGTAAGTCTGGGATTGTCAGCATTTAATTTCCAGTGACATTCAGTGGTCAAGATGGCTTCCTCTTCACACCAAAAAGTGTCCATGGAGGAGCTCTAACACCTCTTTTTAAAATTATCCTCTTTTGCAACAAATCACCAAATTGGTTACCATGACAGGAGGGGGAAATTTTGAATAGAAGTGTAACCAATGGGGGATAGGGGCAAATTTTTCCTGAAGGCGATCTTGGGGTTCAAGCTTGCCCCAAGACAACGAACATGCAGTACAGACTACCTTATTTAAGAGAGAAAAGAGTAGTTGAAATCCCCCTCTAAAATGAACGAGCTCTCAACAATCTCTGATTGCAAAGGAAGAAACAGGGGCTGCATGTGGGCTGTTGGAAAATGGAAAGAAATTGATGGCAGGAGTCGGGTGCATTCATGCATGTGTGTTCACATTTAATGTCTGTCACTCACTCACCATACTTAAACAACATGATTCGGGCTAATAATTATAGGCTGTGGGGATACAAGGGCCCTGTTGATATTATGGTAGTTGCGGGAGGTATTTACCTCCACGTGTAAACCTGATGAGAATAGAATACTTCGCGAAGCAAGAAGAAACCCTAATGAGTTGGCTAATAACCCTAGAAGACATGT
>SNQJ01S0010291.1:25824-51710 GCA_010110895.2 Picea sitchensis
TGAGATAGTCTATACAACTATGTTGATGCTATCGGGTGAATGGTATGTTTTGTGCTCAAGACCATTACCTGTAATACCTCCCTAGCTAGGAGGGAGTGTTGATATTATGGTAGCTGCGGGAGGTATTTACCTCCACGTGTAAAGTTGATGAGAATAAAATACTCCGGGAAGCAAGAAGAAACCCTAATGAGTTGGCTAATAACCCTATAAGACATGTCGGCTCAAGAAGATAACTTGTATTAGGTTATTGGCCTCCAAGAGAAGAAGTCGGCTGGAAGAAATAATATATACTGAACAGATAGATACCCAGAATGAGAAGTCGACCCAGGCAGTTAGCCAGAATTACTATAAATACAAGAGACCAGTCTTCATTCTCGCAGGCAGTCTCAGAATTGCAGAGCAACACTTGTGCGCACTGTAGTGCCCAGTTTTGTGCGCAGGTTTGGAGGAGAGTTGCCATTGCAGCTGCTGCAGCTAGCAGATCACATTTGGCTTGGACTATCTCTTGGTTAGGGTTTGGACTATCTGATCAGCTTTTGTTGGTGCGCTATCCTTGGGGAAAGATGCGCTACCCCTTGTTTGGCTATCTAGCCTAGGGTTTGCTTCCGGAGTGATTCTCTGTCAAGGTTAAGGTGCTCGGAGGGTGGCTTCGGCCTATGGTTGGGTGACAATAACGATATTGTCAATGGTAAAACGAACACATCCATTATATTCTAACAGGCCCTAATTATGAGAATGTAACATCCACCCTGCTTTCAAAAGAGAGGAGTCACATTGGAAGTGGTTGGAGAATGTAAAATCCAGTTGGAATGGACTTTTGGTTTCCAATATTTCTGATGCTTGAACAGGAATAGCTCAAAGGATGTTGGTGAATATTATTGCTTCCTCATTAAGTGGTTCCATGTTCATTTCTGCCACATACTGTTTATTACAGGAAAATAATATAGGCAAGAGGACTACATTTGATGTTGCAGGCTGCCATAGAAAATGTGCCTGTTTGCAAACCTGCTATGATGATGCTGTAGTGCAAGTACACCCACATTTTTTGGAATCCATGTGTAGTTTCAACTTGAACTCCAAAATTTTCTACTTAAAACACCTTCCACTGTACAACTTGTTCGAGGCATGGCAGTTGTTAAATTCATCTCAAACCACCACATCTCAAGAATCATACAGATTAGAATACTGAAAATAGTCGATACTAGATAATGTACCTTATTCATTTTGGGAATAGTATCTCATACAGGTTAAACAAGAATTGTCAAAAATGGTTGTTTGTGACATGTGAATTATTTGTAGGCAGTAAAAAGCATAAATGGTAATAATGATTCAAGCTCTTGTTGACATGTTTGTTGTTTGTAGGCAGTTAAAAACAGACAAGGCAATAATGATTCAAGCTCTAATTGTTGATGAGGATTCGTGGAAAAAAATTGAGTTGGATAATGCTTTCAATCAGCTTATTGCTGCTTTGACTTAGAAAAAAGATACTGGCAGGCCTTGCCCATGGGAAATTTATGAGAACAGTGGCACATAATAGATATAGTATTAGAAGTCATAGAGAGGGAGATCACAAAAAGTAATATCATCAATACAAACAGCATCTCACACATATCAAGTTATTTTCATTGATAGGTGGGGCAAATTCAACAGCTTTGCACATTTAGGCATATGCTCCCAGTCTGAAACACTATAATGACTTTTTCATTTAAGATAGCAAGAAAAGGAATGGCCTGCACAAGGACAAAGAGGTGTCCATTGGAGTGAGGAAAGCGAGCAAAGATAAACATATTTGTAGAATTAACAAAACTGCCCTTAAAAGATAAACATTAAAAAATTAGGCTTAAACAGAAAAGTTGACAATTACACTAAAGCTAGACAAGAACAAACACACAAGGGAGACATATAAGAAAAAATGCTCGATACACATTGTAGTCTACTTGGTTCTCACCGCACTCTCAAAGGGGATATGTTATCTATAAATACAAAATTTTACAAAACCATAATTGTTTCAGCTAGCAAGGAGCATGAATTGTGGGTAAGGCCATATCATAAGGAAACAAAGCCAAATTTGTAGTCATTCATCTCAATAAGCAAGAAAGAGTGCTCAGCCCTTGAGCCTAGCCTATATTCACTACTTGGTCCTTCTGTTCTTAACAATATTTTACAAAATCGTAATTGTGTCAGCTAGCAAAGAGCATGAATTGTGGGTTACATTCAAGGCCATATCATACGGAAACAAAGCCATCACAATACAAAACAAATTGTAATGAGCTTTATAGTAATTACAATATTTTACAAAACCGTAATTGTGTCTTAGCAAAGAGCATGAATTGTGGGTTACATTCAAGGCCATATCATAAGGAAACAAAGCCATCTCGATACAAAACGAAGACAAATTTGTAGTCATTCATCTCAATAAGCATGTAACAATGCTCGGCCCTTGAGCTTAGATTCACCATTTGGTCCTTCTGTTCTTTGGTCTTTGTTGATCCTTCAAAACATTATTGCAAAGTTTCTCTTCAGAATTTTTTGATCAAAACTCTGTTCCATGAAAATTGTGGGGTTTGGTTGTATTTGTTCTTGCTTGAGGGAATTTCTGTTGGATTGCTTACGCCTGAATTGCAAAATTTACCCCATGTTCGAATTAGGGAAAATTGAAAAACAAAATGCTTTAAAATTTTTCTGTTTACTAGATCAGCATATAGATGAAGAGATATAAACAGATCTGAATACAAATAAGAATTCTGAGTATAAAATAAACCTTTTTAGCTTACCTCTTGAACAATGCAAGATGTACCTGTCACATGTGTGGATGTATACCTCTGAAAAATGCTCAGACATTTGTTTAGGTTGATGGATCAAACCTCTAGGGTTTGACCTCTGTCAATGTGGACTGTGGGACAGTTCTGCCAAAGATATAGACCCCCAAAAGAACCAGCAAAAATACCAGACTTCCAAGTAGAAAACAGTATTACCCCCAGCAGAAAGAACCCTCCACAAAACAGAGAGATAGCACAGGAATGAAACTGGACAGCAAGTTAGCATACTCTCCACAAGCCAAACAAGCTAACCCTCAACACAGAATTTCTGGACAGCAAGGTAGCATACTCTCCACAAGCCAAATAGCAAACCCTCAACACAGAATTTCTGGACAGCAAGGTAGCATACTCTCCACAAGCTAAATAGCGAACCCTCAACACAGAATTTCTGGACAACAAGAGGGCAGACCCTCCATAGGCAAATCAGCAAAACCCTTCAATCAGAAATTCTGGACAGCAAGAGGAAAAGCCCCCACAGGGATCTCAGCATCCCACGCGGCAGCCAGAAAAGAGCCCATACAGCAAAGGAGAGGGCCCAGAAGGAGCCCACGGCACCTGTACTCAGGTCCGTGGCCCTAAAGGGAGATCCGGCACCCACTAACAGGTCCAATAGCTCTGGGAACAAGTCCGGCAGGTCTGGGAGGCACCTTACAGCTCAGAGGAAGGCAGATCCAGCCATCAACCATCAGCAGACCCCTAAAGGAGAACTTCCAGCCAACACAGAACACCCAGAANCACCCACTAACAGGTCCAATAGCTCTGGGAACAAGTCCGGCAGGTCTGGGAGGCACCTTACAGCTCAGAGGAAGGCAGATCCAGCCATCAACCATCAGCAGACCCCTAAAGGAGAACTTCCAGCCAACACAGAACACCCAGAACTGAAACTGATAAACAAAGGAGAGGCCGCACCAATCAAAGAAGAGTATTCACTGAGGTAGCCGCAGCAAGGAGAGAGAGGAGAGAGTGAGTGTAGGTGAAAATGCAATAAGGTAGAGTCTTATTTATAGTTAGGGAGAGGGGTTAGGATAATTAAATATTGACATTTAATTAATATAAATATTAATTAATATGTCAATTAATAGTAATATAATTTATAAAAACCCTAGACATATACAAAACCCCAATCTCATAAAATAAGACCCCAATCACATAAAGCAAGAGGGAAAGCAAAACAACAAGGGGGTACATGTTAGGATAAAGTCAAGGGGGGTCCATAATGGCAAAACATGTCCACATGAGTCTCATAGTGACCTATAAACTATATCATCACTGCATAAGAGGGTACATCAACAATGTGGTCATGTCCATCTTCATAAGCACTCCTAGGTCTCATGGACCATCCCGGGAGAAAGGAAGAGAATCACACATCAACACATCCTGGTATTACACCAAGATCTACTTGATCAAAGATCAGGTTGCCCCAGAACACATCTGGGGGCCCTAGAACACATCTAGGGTCTCATCCACCAAGGTACAAAACCAAGGATCAACCCATGCATTAGGCAAGGGTTCCTTGGAACACATCTAGGGGCCCTAGACACATCTAGAGACTTATATCAACCACCAAGGAACCTATCCAAGGATCAATCCAAGCACTGAGCAAGGATTTCCAGGATTTCCTGGAACACATCCAGGGGTCCTAGACACATCTAGGGACTTATATCAACCACCAAGGAACATATCCAAGGATCAATCCAAGCACTGAGCAAGGATTCCCTGGAACACATCCAGGGGCCCTAGACACATCTAAGGACTTATTGCTTGGTCCAAGACCAAGAACCCGAGTCATATACTGGGGGCCCTCACTAGGGTCTTTTGCCATGGCTCTCATTGCTTGGTCTCATACCAAGAAACCCCAGGAGTGTGCTGGGGGCCCTAGTCCATAGCTAGGGTCTTTTCCATCCTCCGGAGAATGGCTCTTGCAGCTGCATTAATTTCAACACCCCAAAACCAAACTTCCAAAACAAGAACAAAATACTGCAACCTAAAACTTAGACAATAACAATCTTCAAATGAAAAACAACAATGTAAATCTGTTGAAACAATCTATGGGTACAAGGAGTTTAGTTCTTCTCAAGGAATACTGCTAGCCCTACTGTGTGATAGAGACATACTTGACAATTCACCCCTAAGTGTAGCACCTGCAATTGAATTGAAAGTAAACAAACCTATGATCTATTGAAGGTATGACCTTTGTTAGTCTTGAAGATGAAATTGGTTATCCTGTGTTGACCAAATTAGCAGCCATTCTTCATGTGTACTTGGTATGCTAAGCAAGTTTGTGGTTGCCCACGTTTGATCTCTTTCCTGCATTACAAGATGTGTAATTCACATTTGATGCTGCCTCATCGATTCATCAAAATTCTTCTTCTTTCTTCTCAAAGCGTTAAGCTCCTTTGTCACTTACATAAAATCCTATAGTATTTGAATTATTCTCCAATTATGTTATTCTCTATATTGTCATGGTGCAAGATCATTATTCTAGCTATTATATTATTCCAGTCCACAAGCTTCTGCAAATGTTTCTCAAAAGGATGGTCTTTCTGTTGTTTTCTCAGCTTCAAATTTTTTTGAAATGTGGCTTGGAGAACTGGCAAATAACTTTCTTCTTCTCTTTGCAATTCAACTTCTAGACGTGCAACCTAATCTGCAATGACAAACGCTGCAATGATCTATACATTTTCCTCCATGGACTTAGTTCTTGCAAATGTGAAAATAATAAATCAGTCCTGTAGGCGAAAAATTCTTTGCAAAGGCTATTCTGCTCCCCAATGTTGTGTGTCATGGTTCTTTATTCAATTAATAACGTGTTCCAAATTTTCTACATATTCAAAAGAAAATTCAAAGTACACTAGCTTCTCCTCAATTTTACCATCTACTTTTCTGACAAACTTAAAAAACAAATTCCTCAGCATCAAAGGGTTCAATCAAAAGACCTTTGTGCTAGAACTTAGAAGGGGCACCATGGAAAGTAGCTCTATCTAAGGGACATGTCTTTGTTGCTTTTGTCTCAGTAGGGTTCTCATCTAGTTGCCTATCTGCATCAAGTCTCTTATTCTGTGAGTCAGCCTCTAGATCTGGTTGACTGCTCTTTGTCAATGTGAATGACATTTTCCTGCATGTCATGACCTATTTTTAACCATTCGCATTAATGTATATGCATCTCGTGTTCATTCCACAACGAGGACACCAAATATTACTGCTCCTAGGAGTTTTGTTGCTCCTTTGGATTTTGTGGTTGCTTCAGGTTTTGCCACTACTTTGTGTTACATTGTAGAGGGTAGAGATGTTGTTGTGAGTTTCTGTGCAGTTGTGATGAAGTAAGATGAAATCTTGTGATTTTGTTGTGAAGTGTCCCTTTCATCCTTCAACTTTTTGTTTTGCCACAACTGCTTCAAATGTTTGCTATCATCACTATGATGGTCCCATCTTTGCTATACTTTCTACATCTTTACCTATGAAATGCGGTATTTCACTAAATCTTTATACTATTCTCTCTCCTATAAGGGTGTTAGTAGCACAAATGGGACAGCAATGAATGGAATGTCCTCGAAGGGCCAAAGGGTAGCATAGACCTCTTTATAATTTATTATTGATATGTGTTTGAACTTAAAGAGCCTAAAGGTACCATGTACACAAATAAGTGAATAGTCCTCCCATTCATATCAATTTGCTCTTCCTTTCAATAAGGATGGTTTTGTCTTGTCTACTCCTTACAAACCTATGAAAAATGTTCGCATAGTTGCGCAACTTGATGATGGGTCGTTGAACCCACTAAGGTACCAACATTGAGTTGAACTAATCCAAATAGCAACAACCATACAATACAAAAAGTAAAATAGAGGTCATTCTAACTTGTATGTAAAACCATTTAGATGTATAAACTCCTTGCAACAATTGCTCCAAAGTAAAATTGGTCCAATTAAAGGGCTTTGCAATGTTGATGAATCAAGCATAGATATCTTGCGAATATTCATTCTAGTTCGTGCATTATAGACAAGGCATTGTCATGCAGGCATCACAACTTTAAGCACATTAGAATTCAATGCTCTCAATGGACTCCCTTAGCATTGACATTCTTTGTCTTCGAAGCTAACCTCACAGCAATGTTGCCATATCTTAGAGGTGGTTTTTGCCAATTCCTCAACATCTTCATACTCGGTGAATCTCCTTCTATGAACAACCCAAGAACTACTTTTGTGTTCACTAGATAATATCGAATTTCTAGGCTCTCATCAAACCTTTTTGTTGCATATTCACAAATCCAAAAGCTTTTGAGTCATTTACAAGTAATGGCTTACCTTGGTCTACAAGTTTCAAACTCTTAAGGTTACTAACAATGAGTTGGATTCGATGAGACTACTCATCTTTGTTGGTAGCTAATTCAAGATTAATGATTACTTCTATAACGTTGGTGGCTAGTATCATCGAGATGGTCATCTTTGTCATCATCAAGTTTTGCAATCATGGTGGTGCCTAGTAGAAGAAATCGCCGATTAATCGGCAAAAATTGGAAAAAGCGCGATTTTTTCAAAAAAAAAAATTGTGATTTTTTGGTCAGAGAAAAAAGCGCGTTTTTTTGAAAAAAGCAGCGAAAATCGGAAAAAAGCGCCACAGTCGCCTAGGCCGCGGGATAAAGAGCCTGATTCGGTTTTTTTTTGTCATTCTGTTTTTTTTTTGTGTGGAGCAGCAAGGGAAGAAGTTTGTGGAGGCCATCAAGAATTTTTGAGGTGTGCAAAGGGAGGATGATGAGCTAGTTGAAAGTGGAACACCACTTTCTACACATATTGGAGTTGCTAGTCCTCCATCCAGCATTGATGTCCGACCAGAAACTTCTACCTCTAGTTCAAGGCTTGACAAACAACCCCTAATTTTTTCCCGTAAAAGGGAGAGAGGGCATTGATAATTTGATACCATATAGCTAGTTGCTAGTTTTGGGACATATACATTTATATATGTGATCATTGATGTCATTTTGTATTGATTTCATACTATCAGTAATGACTTTGATGTATCGGTTTTTGTTTGGCATCCACTATATAATATATATCGGTTCTTTCTCCATATTTATGTGCCTCTCTATTTATATGATGTTGTTGTTGCTTTATATATTGAAAAATGTTTAACATTTTGAAAAAAAATGAATAAATTATGTATTTTTTAATGTTTGCCGAGTTTTTCCGATTTTTTCTGCGATGTTTTCAGGACCCTTGCCGAACTTTTGCCGTTGCCGAGGTTTTCCACTAGGTGGTGGTGAGCTACGAGCATCAACGAAATGGACTACAAGGTGTTGCAAGAATGAAATTTCTATTTTTTTTGTGCTTTGAACAACCCAAGCACTTTAGATATGTTTGAGTTGGAGCGAGTTGATGAACACAAATGAATCGCAACATTTAGAGTATTGGCTCACAAGGAATGCAAACGTCTAGACAATTTGATAAGATCAAGTGGCTTTTGAATACGTGCAAGCATGGATTTGTCCCTTATTACTTTCTACCATTTCAACTAATACACCTTTCTTGATGTCAATTATGCTCTTTAATGCACATCAATTAAATCATACACCAAATCGAACCAAATAGAAACCTACCCAATCGCTGAACATATTTGATCAATCATCCAAAAACTAGTGTTCGACCATGTAGCATGAGTATGCACCCCCCGCAAAAAAAGGGTCCCGCATACATGTTTCAATGCATCAAAGACTTAGGGATGCCTAGGAAACGTTCCAAAACTGTTGCAGACTTTGTTGAGGGTGTGAGACTTGTTGGCCATACTCAAAACGTTTTGGGCAGACTTCAAGGACGTTCCAAACATGTTTGTTTAGGTTTGACAATGCACATTGATGATTGGATATATAATATTGTCCAATAAGAAACAAATCAGTTCAAAATAGTTCACATTTGTCCAAGATATCGTGTTTTAGACAAAAAATGTGTTCCAAGTTGTCAAAGTATAGAGAACTTTTAAATCACAATCATAGGAGTTGGAAGACGAGGACAATAGATAACAGGAGGTAAAACTAATCCATAAAGCAAATTCCCACACTAAAAATTCAGACTTTCATTTTTCTATCATTAGGACAAAAACACATGGTAACACCTACATGGAGAAGAACCATGTAAGCAAACTACAAAGGCTTCATGGCTCAATTCCCAACCTTATTGGAGTAAACCTACTACCACTAAAAAGGAGCAAAGAATGAAATGCATGAATCATCATTGTCTATAATTTTTAACATCTTTGGACTTAGAGCACTCCAAGGAGTAAATACCAGCTCCGACTAACATTCTATGCAATCAACACCAAAATTGAATTGAATGTTAGCCTAAATAATTCTGTATAGACAGATTAAACAGCAACAAGGGAAGTAGATGGAGTTTTTTCTGTCAATGTATCCCTTGAACCCTCTTAATTTGGTTTCTGCTTGATGTTGGATGGCCTTTTCAACTTTGAAAACTAATTTGTTGCTTTTGATAATTTTTGTAATATATATATAATTGTCGTCACCAACCCGCTATCCCATGGAAAATTTAGGGGTGTGCTCTAGTTGTCTTGAACACTCATACCCTATCCCTACCATTCCCCCATCTCAAAAATCAATGCACCATAGCTCTTCGGGTATCATGTGCCGACACAATGCTGATGTGTCCTTGTTGTAATTACACTATTGACATGAGTGTTGGAGTGACAATAATAATTCACATTAAGTTTGTTGGTCACCATCCGACACTTATTCGGTAAACTACGCTAAAGCTTGTGTCAAGAAATAATGACACACCCCACGACTTCATCTATATCCAAGGTCTAGAATCATGTGGATTCACTATGGTCAATTTGCATAAGGATGTAGGCTCTAATCCAATAAAACAACTGCTTACTTGGATTTTAATCATGTTTTAAACAAACAATGCATAATAACGATCTTTCAGATTTTGTGTGCTTTAGCACCTCATCATGTTGAGACTTCATTCTATCATTGAGCCTAAATTCTTCATCTCTACATCTTGCAATAAAAGTAATTCTCAAATAATGTAGCAATTTTTTTAAGGAAACCACTATGTAATGTCCATACATCCACTGGAAAGGTGTCCCTTTGGTACCAATTCTTGGAATTAAATCTGTCTACTTTCTTTATTGTTAGACATAAAATGCATGATGGATACTCCACTTCGCTCACAAATAGTACATGGAACTCTTACGATAATATTATGTAGAATCATAATCAACAATGTTAACTATTTTTGTCTCTTTCCTAACAAAATAAGTGCCATTATTATTTTACTGATTCAGGTTGACATCCAAATCTTCAGATTGCATTAGAAAATGAAACACGGCTACTATATCTACATTAATCTTTGGCAAAGCGATTGCTTCCAATAATTTAGTAAAAGAGCATGGGGCAATGAGAATGTAACCTTTTTGGTTTGGGGGTTGCTAGAAGTAGGCCAATTAAGTTTCTTGCCTAATGCTCAAATGGGATTGAGAGTAGACTTGGGTTAAGCAAAAAGTGCTCCAAATTTTGCAATTGGCCCTTGTGCTAACGAATGTCACATTGGCACACCCAAATGTGTACATCATTATAAAGTTTAGGCTACAATAATCCTATCGACTCTTTCGACAATCTAATTGGTTGAGTCATGTCCTCCAATGACACTTCATGGGCTTCAATCATATCTGCAACTCATTGCGAAATGCCATCTTTCCCATACTTGTACAAATTTCTTGCTCACCTAAAAAGAGTCGTGCTTTACTAGGAAAGCTTACACCTCTTTCAATAATGTAATGATTTGGAATGATCATGTATAAGGAAATGCACAATGTCTTTCAAAAACATGCAGGTTGTTACCTTTGTAGTCAGGTGGAATAATTGTGATTCTACAAATTCATTTAAAACTTCTACAATTTCACAGGGGGCAATCATGTCATGATGATCTACAACTATGTATGCTCTACCAAGCTTCAAGAAGATCTCCAATGCATATCCATGAAACAAAATAATGTATCTTCTCAATCTAGCTATCAATATAGGTTTATTGATTGTGCAAAACTTACAAGCCATACAAATAAACAACATAGAAAAGAAAGTTACTAGCCAACAAATAATGTCAAGACTTTTGTAACACATACTCCATTGTCAGTTCCCTTTAGGAGGTAGTGTAATTTAGGTCATCTTTTAACAATCTATTATTGTTGAAATGTAATGGTTGATTAGGTTTTTCTTCAACAACCTCTTGCTAAAATAACACTAAATTTGAGGAAGAACAACATGGAAACTACTTGTCCAAATGGCATTCATTAAACAAACGTGTCTACTTGCATCATCAAAAGTATATCTCCCTATCATTCTTCAAATAATTGCTAAACCTAATTTTAAAGATCTACAACTTTTTGCTCCATTAGTAAATTGCAAATAAAATGTTGGGACTTGCATCTTTGGTAAGAACCATCTACTTGGAGACTTGTACTAGTGCTTCATTGTAAGTTGGTTCTTTTCAATTGAGTATTAGTGGCAATGTTTGGACCTTTTTCAAGACCCATGTATTCGGAAACAAGTATCAATGATTTTTTGTAAGTTATTGATATTCAATTAAGTACTTACATTTCATTGAAGGGTGGGATGGCATCAACTTTTTATTGATTTGGTAAAGGCGGTTGACATTCTTTATAGGCTTCACAAAATTTGGAATCTAAATCATTAACAAACTTACCTAGTAACCATCTAAACTTCTTCAATTTCGTACTCTCGGGCTAATGGTGTCAATTGATGCAACTTCATTAAAAAATCTAGCTTCCTTGTAGTCAACAAAGGTGGTAATGCTTGACCAACATGAAAGTGGAGTTACAATTTTGTCATGTTGTGTCATCTTATAGTTTAAAATTTTTTCTGTCTCATCATACATCTGTGTATTCTATTACCCCTCATGTTGCATGAGGTTTTAACTTGTGATTTTCATCGCAATAGAGGGGGTTTGCAACATGGTCTCTATGGAGTTTTGACGGATTGGGGTATACACCTTCATATTATTTGATTGGGTTGGTGTTTTTGATTGGAGGAGACTGACTCTTCTATGGTGGGTGATCACATTTGATGGTTCATCTAGTGGTGTACTTTCTTCATATTGCATGCCTTTGCTTGATGGATCGCCCTCTTGGCATATATTTGGTGATGGCGCTAGCTTGCTACCTCATATGATCATGTCCTTGGCATACTTGTTACACTTTTTGCTTATATATGATGGTTTTAATTGTTGAGATTTGGGTGCCTTGGAAAGTGGTCCCCTTGTGTTTGTGAGTCTCTAAACACAAAAGGGGAGACTATTGCCCTTATACCTTTACTTTATGATCTAATTTCACTTTGACTTGATCACTTAAGTCATAAAGTGACAATTAATTCACAAAGTGGGTGAATTAATACACATAAAGCAAACTATGGAAACTTGAGTAAAGTGGGTTTCTAAGTGAGATTTATGAGAAGTAATCCTATCCATTGATTAGACTTGGCTAGATCTAATCTAGGCCATTGATCTTTTAGGTTTGGCCAAAAAGAGGCTAAAGGAGGCTAAAGGGTAAGGATGAGATTCATCACTTGATCACTTGAGAGAGTTGGGTGAGGAGAAGGAGTGAAGAGGAAAAGAGGAGTGGGAGTTTGGAGAACACTTGGGCACATTCTTGAGGAGAGGAGGGCACACAAGGGCTTGAGCATGTCATCCTTGAGATGAGGAGGGCGCAAGGCCTCAAAGAGGGTGCACTAGCTTCATGAGAGCAATCATGGAGGAGAAGGGCACACCATGGAGGCTTGAGCTTGAGAGATTAAGTGTGGAGGAGTTGCTTGTGTAGAGGGTGCACTAGTAGAGGAGGCACACAAATAGCCTGAGGAAGGCACTTGAGTGAGAGGGTGCACTTCAAGCTTGAGGTAGGGGTGCAATTGGAGGAGAGGCACACTTCATTATTGGAGGGGCGCACATGTGAAGGAGTGCTCCATTTGTTTTGGAGAGGGTGCACTTGTGATAAGTGAAATCCAAGACTAAGGAGGGCACGCTCACATCTTTCCAAGAGCCAAGTACTCTAGGAGGGTGCAAGCAGAAGCTAGCAGGCACATATTCCAAGAGGGGTGCAAGTCATCATTAGCAGGCACAAGTTTCAAGGAACTCCATTACAAGCTTAAGGATAAGCTTGGATTGTATCAAGTTGTTGTAGCATTTTCTTTGAGATCTCCAATATATATATCTCTCTCTCTTATTGGTTTTCCCCATGGGGGTTTTTCCAAGGTCATGTTGACCAAAAACCACTTGTGTACATTTGTCATGGTTTGCCTATTACTTTTACTTGTAGGTTGTTAAAGATTCTAGAAGTGTGATTGATGTTTAACACATGTTATTGAAGGCTAACTTGGACAACAAAACCATCCATAGTTTATCCTTATAACAAGAGGCATTAAATGTTAAATTTGGCAGCATCGATAGTCATTCTCCAATGAGAGGCCATATGAGCCACCCTGAGGCTAGCTAGGGAGATTTGGGGAATCAACCAGTCTTGTGAGGTATTGACAAAATCCAGGGGAAACGTACAACCTCTGTGAGTCAAACCAAAAGTCAGGACGAACGAGATGCTATGTAAGTCTAATGCAAAAGTCAGGGGGAATGTACAACCTCTGTGAGCATAGATAGTCTAGTGCAAAAGTCAGGGGGAACGTATAACCTCTGTGAGCATAGACAGAGTAGTGCAAAAGTCAGGGGGAACGTACAACCTCTGTGACCCTAGTCAAGCCTTGTGAGCCATGAGCAAAAGTCAAGGCATCTAGCAAAAGTTAGGTTGAATATAAAATTCTTATGAGCTAGAAACAAACGATATTCCTAATATTGCAAATGATACAAATGTATTGATCTAGTGTGTTGGCATGTGTAACATTATCCACCATGAAGAGAAATTCGAATTGCCTTGTAAAGAGTCGAGTTGTAGAAGTCAAAGTTACATGTCTAAGTCAAAGACATTGTTGTCGCATGTCACATGTTGCATGCATGACATGCACTGCATGCATGACATGCACTGCATGCATGTCTAGTTGCATGTTGCATGCATGACATGTGGATGCTAAGTTAGTACGCATGCATGCCAAGTCAAAGGTGAGTTGTAACTGAAGTCTCAAGTCTAGTTCTAAGTTCGAACTAAAGTGTGAAGTTGAGTTATGTTTAAGCATGCAAACAAGTTCCTAATTCGAGCCATCCACTTCTCCTCTTCACTCCTTTATAAGCAGAGGTTGACCCCTCTCTTCTACACAGTTTTTATGCAGCGCAAGAGTGAGTGAAAAGAGTCGGTCTGCAGGTGACTGAGAGTGGGCAGCAAGCATACGAGTCGGATGTATACAAAGTGAGGAAGGACAGCGAGTAAGTGCTGTTTACGTTAGCAACAAGGATAGCGAATACGTGCTGTTCATATCAGCAAGAAGGACAACGAATAAGTACTGTTTATATCAGCAGCAAGGACAACGAATAAGTGCTGTTTACATCAGCAGCAATGACAGTGAATAAGTGCTGTTTACATCAGCACCAAGGACAGCGAATAAGTACTGTTTTATATCAGCAACAAAGACAGTGAATAGTGCTGTTCATAACAACAGTAAAGGACAGCAAGTATTTTGCTGTTTGCTGGTCATACAGTCAGGTTTTCTTTCATGGTGGATTGTTGTACTTGATCTTACATATTATTAATGCAATAAAGGAATATCGTATGCTGGGGTTTTTCTCCCTGTACAGGGTTTCCCCAGGGTATATGTGTTGTTGATGTGCATGCTTATGTATCTACATAATTATTGCTATTCGGTTATGATTCTATATTGTTGAAATGTATTAAGCTGGAATCAAAGTGTTGAAGAATTCAAAGAAATAATCCGCTTAAGAAATCAAGCTCAAAATTTAACATTAAAGAGCATCAAACCAAAGATTTATGGGCATATTTGGAGAGGGTAAAGTTCAGATTTGGTGGGCTGTTTTGAACATCAAGAAGGCTGTCGTAAAGCAACAAGTAAAACGGTTTGAAAGAACCCAAACTTAGTGCCCAACAAGAGGTCAAAGACAGGCATGTTGGGCAGCCCATAGAACGTCAGAAAATCTTCACTAACCCTCCAAGGGGTTAGATAATGGTGGTGAAGGATGTGACGTGGCATACTTCTAGTCGATGACAGATGATGCATACAGGAGCGCATTGTTATGGATGCACATACTCTTCTCGGCACTTCCCTGATGGCATGTTCGACCACTGGAAATGGTAGATGCACTATGTCTAGAGGAGAGTATGTTGCAAAGTACACTTGTTTGATTACCCCCCTTAGAACACATCACCATGGTTGAATTATTTTTGATGATTATTATTGTTATACCATGGTTAGGTGATGTGCCTTGTCTTTCTAGTTAGCATCATGATATATTGTGTGGAGGCTTGCATCTACCACATGTGGTGTTTGAGGGGTATTTGAGGGCTTGCATAGTTTTGATCATGCATTTGATTGACCCTTAGCACATTCATGGAGGGGGATAGCCGTCAACTAAGGATTTCCCTAAGTTTTATTAGTTAATTATTACTCCTAGATGTGGTGATTTAATTATTGCCAAGATGTGGTGATTTAATTATTGCCATACTCACCATGGTTCACGCTAATTATTATGGAGTATTTCTCCTTGGCACACGTTTTTATGGTGATCTAGCACATTTTTCTTGATGGTGTGAATGCCCTTAGGGGTATTGGCTATCTGGTGATGAAGTTACATTCATTGGTTGGATGGTTTCTTGAAGGAGTAAAGCGCTACTCTTATTGACATCTTTTCACGCATTCAGAGTGCACCCCTTTACCAGCACATATTTCGAGGTATGGTGGAGATAAGGGTGGTTTTACCCTTGGTTTTTAGTTCCATCCCATGGTATTGCATTATTATATGATTTGTTGGAAAGCATTACCATTTACTGTACTCGTCTTCTTGGTTGACCACACGTGTGAGGAGTTATTGCACACTTCTCTAGGGCACACTTTCCTTTGGGTGTATTTTATTATTTTTTGAGGGAGCTTACAACTACTTTGCACACCTCCCTAAGTTGTACCTCTTCAAAGATGATTTTATCATTATATTACTTGGTCAATGTGATCCCATTGCACATTTCTCAAAGGAGCACCTATATTCTTGATTATTTTTTGAAGGTGGTTGCATGTTGACTTATCCACTCTCCTAGTGGAGACCTCCCTTATGTGGACCTATTGCAGATGCTTCTATGGATTGCGATTTATGGCAGGTTTGTTGATCCTTGGAAGTAGTGCCCTAACTACCTTGTGTGCACATATTAAGGTCGTTCCATTTCTTCATGATGATTCTAACAACTACATGGACGTTGGGTACTTGTTCCTGGGCCATTCTCTTGTCAAGCGCACCACTTCATGGACCATTTATTCTATTTTTGGAGGATTCTTGAAGGGCGCATTGTTGGATGCATTATTTTATCATTCAATGGATGATTTGACATGGTCAATCCCCAAAGTTCGAGGAGAGTGTCGTCTTGAAGGCCTCATTTGGCCTCATTGTATACATCTTTATACATCTAGATGGAACATTGGAGCTTGTTGATATGGTCAACCACTTTATAGTAGACACATGGCATAACCACTCATTATTTTATAATTGTTTGACAGTTGACTTGTCAAGAGTTGGGTTTGAGAGATCGTTATTGTGTTGTTATCCTTGGAGAAAAGCATCGATCTAGGAAAACAATTATTATTTTATTGTAAAAGGACATGGAGCTAGACTCTATTTAAAGAGAAGCTCTCTCCAACATTTATTATGGTGGGATCTATGGGAGATCTTGAGCTTCATCGAATATCTTATTAAAGAAATGGAAAGTTAAGGGTTTCTTATGTGTGGTTATCCATCCTTTCATTACTTGTTGGTTTATGTTGTTGGAATGCTAATTTAATTTTGCTAAAATAGGGTTTCAAGCACGCAACAATTATGTCTCTCGAATAAGAATTTTTGATGAGGTGAATTCCTAACAAAATTCTAGTTGTTATACTTCCTAATTGATGCTTCTATGTTATGCCACTTCAGTGAAGGGTTGCATGTCATTTTTCAAGTAGTGGTAGGATCACATCTTATTGATCTGCATGTGCATACAAGGTCACCTTTGGAAGGAGCCTTTCTCATATAATTAAATTCATATAACTCGCCTCATCTTTAGTTTTTTGCATGTTTGTAACAACAATAACTAGACCCGTTTATCTACCATTTGCAACTCTTGATTCTCTTAGTGACCACCCCCTACATGTCCACTCCCTTAACCCAAGCATCCTTAATTCAAGTGTAAGCCTCCATGTAAGCAGCCAAGCAACCCCATGCTCTCTAGGGCTCAAGGCCCTCTTCCAAAATGCCCAGGGCTCCTTCGGTGCAAGGTGTCCTCTAATCAAGCAACCTCCCTCCATCTGCCAACTACATGAAAAAATCACCAAGCTTTGTAGGTCTTCAATGCTCCAAAGGAAAGTCATGCAAGCATCCATACAAGGTCTGGAAACTAAGAGTAAGCCACCAAGGGTCAACCACACACCATGCACTCCACATCTTATGAAGCATGTAAATACTTTCAAAGTTAACCCCAAAAAACTAACACTACTTTCGGAGGAAAGCGTTTTCACCAACACATTTCTTCTCCCTCTACAATCCAATCAAACCTACCATTTGTAAATCTAAGCCTATTGCAGTCTTGGAGTCAACCCAAACATCATTCTCCATTAAGGCATCACACCTAAGTCATCGGGTTTGCCGAATTTCAAGGTTCAAGTTCGAAATTCGTCGAACTTCAAGGGAATTCGAACAAATTCGTTTATGTTCACCGAATTTAAACGTGAATAAATTTGCTTGAAATTTGATTGTGTGTTGATGTTCATTGAGGTTTGAACTTTTTAAAGGTTTAAAAAATCGTAAATCTAAACCCCTGTCTTTAGTTCATTCCTTCTTCCCATTGCCTTGCATTCCTCCACTTCGTTCATTCATCCCCTCTCACAAACCTTGACGCCTCCCAGTGCCATCTCCCAAGTCCCACATACTGGACAACGGTGCCCTCACTCATGATTGGGAATTGAAAGAGAGTTCCCAATTAGCACTGCTAGCATTCACTCTATGTTTTCCTTTATAAGATTGCTACTAGAGTGAGCTCTCCATTTGATCTATCCGCTCTAGATAGAAACTCTCCCTAGCCAGTAGGTAGAGCCCAACAGTTCGAGACTGTGAAAACCAGTCAAAAGGTGTAAATCCCATGTCCTTTCCATTTGCGAGTGGGTCCAACCATACTAGTGGGTTTCGTTCAACGATCGAGACAACTAGTTGTTCCATTTAACTTATTATTTATTAACCTAAAGTGCAGCATATCATTCTCCAGTCGACAGACCCAACCATAAGTGCCCTCTCTCACAGAGAAATTGTCGTCCTGCACTTGTTTTGAAACGAGGCATTCAAGCCACAAGACCCACCAAGCCACCACCACAAAATATTCAACATTATCGACCATGCTATTCTTCTTGTTTTATGTGTCATCTATCTTGAAATTCATATCTGACTAGACAGAGCATGCTACATAACAATAAATTTTCGAAAAAAAAGAAGTATATTAAGATTTTTTCATATGTGTGTGTGTGTAAAGATAAAGAGATATAAGGTTATAAACTTGAGATTATCTATTTATGGGAAAAATGGGAAGAGTAATTCAACATTTCAATTAGAGAAACAACAAGTATTATATGACAATCAACACGTATTTTCAATTTCGAGTAAAACCTTGATTTCTAAATTAAAACCATATCACATATATATTAAATTTTATTACATATATTTTTTAATTTTTTAATTTTATAGTTTTTCGAATTTAATGTCGAATTTTATTACCAATTTTCATTGTTGTTGATTTTTTGTCGAACTTCAAGGTCGTTGAACTCAAACACAAATTCGAACTAGGTGAGTTAGCATCACATCTCTCCTCCTCAAAACAATTACAAGCCTCACAAATGGAGGAAACCAATGCAACATGGCTAGCGTATCTCCTAGGAGATATGCTTGCCCTCATGGAATATTTGGGCACTCCCCCATGCTCTTGTGCATCCTATAATGTCTAAATAAGCCATCTCGGCCTCTTGTATGCTGGAGTAGAAGATGAGGGCATATCCACTCCCAATTCCATCTTGTCTACCTCTAGATCAGACTCTACTCTGGCCTCTGAATCAGTCTCTAGAAAAACGTCCTCTCTCTCCTCAATCGCTTACGGAGAATCCTGTGAACTAGAAGATCTCACATCCTTATCAAACTTCACATCTATGCTCATTAGTGTCTTTAGCTATGCTAAAATGTAGATCCTATTAGTTGCAAAAGTATCATTGTATCCAACAACAAAAGATGCTATTGCAACATCTCAAACCTCCAAAGAATGTTGACCACGTGTGAATCTATAGGAACATAACTCTAGATCATCAACAACTTGTCCATCTCCATCATCCATCAAGTCAACATCATAGACCACAATTGTCAACAACCTATGATCATGGGTATCTATCAAAACCTCCAACAACTAATGTATACACCTTAACTAGGTCAACTGCCTCTTTTTGATAGAGACTTGAAGCATGAGTATCGTCGGGTCAACTCCCTTTGCTTGAGAGAATCCAACAACCATGCCCTTATACTCTACAACACTCCCATCAACTGCAAGCTTGGAATCAATCCCTGATTCCAGAATATACAAGTGCCATAAGATCGGTAAGCAACTTGTAAAGGCCTCCCTTGACACCCCTCTAGCCAAAGTCCTAAGACTAGCTAGACTACAATATATTGATGATGCAATGTTGTCCTCCAAATGCAATTGTACATTGATGAAATGTAACTTTACATTGATGATTTGCCATGTAAGACACTAAAATAAGATTTTTTTTCAACTTAAGAACAAATGAAACATCCCTCAACTCAAGAACATCACCTAATGGCATCTGAACCAAAATGGAACACACTCTCATAGGATAAGTAGCATCACTGCACAACTCCTCACTCATACCTCCATCTTGCTCCCGAGGCCTGCTAAATAATGTCATATCATAAGTCATATGTCTCGATGCCCCACCATCAACATACCATCCAACAATAAACACAGTGTTAGAAGATAAACAAGAGACCATGAAGAAGGTGATCTCAAACTAAGATGAATCCCCATCTACACCTACAATGGTACCAACGGAAACTTGTTTGGCCTTCCCCTTCTTCTTCGAACTCTCACTAGCATAATGTCCCATCTGATGGCATAGGAAACACATCACCTTACTCAAGTCCTTCTTTCTTGTCCCTCAACCTTCCTTCTTGTAGCTTTTCTTATTACCCTTCTTCATCTTCCCAATGAGAGCAATCTCATCTATTTCCTCTTGCTACGTTGAAAAGGACTACAACTTGATCTCTTCCTACACAAGGCCATCTTAAAGCTTCATAAAGGCTAGCAATGTCTCTTGAACACATACACCCTAAACAAAAGGCCTCCAAGACGGTAAAAGACTAATGTTCATTCAAGGCAATGGACACCAACTCCTTGTCTCCACCTTCGTCCCAATGACAGTCAAGTGGTCTTGAGACTTTGTGATCTTGGCCATGTAGCTCAACACATTATTTGTCTTGCTCATGTAGATGGATAAAATCTTGTTTCGCAAGAGCATCTGTAAAGAAACACAATAACTTTAAAATAAACCAATAAGCGCTTCAAACATCTTTGTACCAATCATCCTATCTGCAATGTGAGAAATAAAGTATTATTCATAGAATCAAGATCTTTGCCTTGGTCTCCTCCTTGTTATGAGTGAACAACTTCGGATTGGTAGGTGTCGCAATCTCTTTCTAAACATGCTCCCAAATCTCGACTTCCTCCATAACCATCTAAAGACTATGCTTCCAAGGGATGAAATTTGAAGCTCCATCCAACCTATCACACTCTCCAAGTCCAATAGTAAACATCTTTGCAAGATCTAAATCCACCTCAAAACAAAAGTCTCAAACAAGCCCTTCAAGGGCTCAAACACCTTCCCCAAGTGTCCTAGGGTTTCACATACAAACAACCCATACAAAGTCAATGTACCATTCCCAGGTACAATGTTTGCTGAAATACCAATTCCCTCTTCACCAAAAGAGTGATTTTGGTAGAAAGTGTTGATACCATGTAAAAATTTCACCTCTTTAGAGATTCCATGGTAATCTGTGTGAATTATCAGCCTTGTGTATGAAATTATAGCAGCAAACAGAAAACAATATTTCACTTCACATCAACCTCAATACACTACGCAATCCAAGAGAGAAGATACCGAATATATGTCAACAATTTTTATCCCTCTCATGCATAAACCAGGTTTGAAATCATTGCAGATTTACAACAGTAAATCTATCCTATTATCATCAATATAAATGTTAAATTCCTTAACAGTTTCAGCCTTAACTTATGTCAAATCAACAAGACATATAAATGCTCAAAATTACCAAACCATGAAGATAATGATAGCTGAAAATCACATCTGCAATAAGACACTTTTGGACAAAAAATTTCATACATATATATAAGAGATGAAGTTCAAGTACATACTCTTAGATTATCTCAAGCTAGAACAACCCTTCAAGCTCTCCAAAACCCTAGCTAGTGAAAACCAAGAAAAAACCTAGCTCCACCAAAGATACTCCAACAAGTCCTCCTTGGCCTTATGTAAGGCATCTCCTCTTCTCTTCCTTCTCAACAAGTACAACTTAAGGTTTATCCCAACTCCAATGCCTACTTAGAAATCATACACTAACCCTAGACTTCAAGAATGTTCTAGAAAACCCTAGCGCCTTAAGACATAGAGAGATAAAGTTCAAATTGGAATGAACGCAAAAGAGAGACTAGCATTCCTCCTCTTACATCTCTAACTTAAGTGTAAAGAAGAATAAGAACAAGTGTGTGATTGATGATGATAAAGACTCCCTCCTTCCTCTATTTATATGAGAGGTATGGGAGGTCTACAATAATAAGTGGAGCTAGTCCACTACAAGCAACCTACAAAACATAAGTAGGTCCACACATGTGAAGTGTTGTACTATGAGTCACATGTCAAGCTCCAAGGTGACAACGATCAACAAGGAAGGCTCCATGGCATGAGCGCTACTCTTCAACGTCCCACGCTCCTCTAAGGCTCCATATATCCAATGCATCTCCAAGGGCATGTGCCTCGTCAAGGACCACCACACCCACATGTCCACTCCCTCAATCCAAGAGTAAGCCTCCATGCAAGCAACCAAGCAACCCCAAGTTGTCTAGGGCTCAACACCCTCCTTCAGAGTGCCTAACGCTCCTCCTCCAATGCAAGACATCCTCCAAGCAACCTCCCTCCATGTGCTGGCTATATCAAAAAGTCACCAAGCTCTATAGGTCTTCAACGCTCCAAGGAAGAATGTCATGCAAGCGTCTATACAAGGTCTAGCAACCAAGAGTAAGCTAGCTCCAATGTCCAGGTCAATCAAAGAACCCCAAGGGTCAACCATACACCATGCACCTTGTTATCACATGATTTAGCACTTGAGCAAAGCCCTTCACGAGATGCCAAACTTGTGTAACAATTGGAAGTAGTCGTCACTGTCACCTAGACAAGTACTTCCCTTGTTTTAATGATGGAAGGAGATCCAACACAAGGGAGGCTTCCCTTGTGACCTCAAAGGATCCTATAGCAAGCTAGAAGCAAGTGTATGACCCCTTATCTTGGTCACTTGAAAAGATAGGGTCGGTCTAGGGAAATGGGGTAGGATGGGAAGACTTTAGGCGAGGTAATTGGTTGTACGTGTTAGGAAGTGTTTTAAATGCATAAAATAACCAAAACCAAGTCTAAGCAAAATATAAGCCACAAAACACTAACTATCAATGAAAGAGGGCAGCTGTAAATAATCTTGCAATAACTAACAGTTTATATAAGCAAAGCGTATTTGTAACAGCAGCAAGAAATCAGCCCTCAAAAATTGCCAATAAAATATTAAAATAAATAAGTGGAATAAGATCCAAGTGTTCAACAATGAATTCAGCCTTCTTAAACCGCAATATTAAGTTATCAATAATTTGAACCCTAATGGCTGTAATTATCTTTTATAACAGCAGCAAGTTATTGAGTGAATTTGCAAATCATTTCGCAATATTGAGCATGGGAAAGTGGTTAAGCATTCACCCAACAAGTTATCTTTTGAAAGAGTGTGAGTTTATTGGAGTTTGCACACACTTCTAGCAAGAGGACTAATGTCGTTTTCCTTCTCTTGGTCAATGGGGTCAAACTGCACTTTAAATTTAGGCTTAGATAACCAAGAAGAGTGAGGATTGGGAACCCTAATGTTAGAATAATAGGTGTGTTTGTTTCACCGTAGACAATATAGCGATATTGTCACCCAACCATAGGCTCAAAGGCCACCCTCAAGCACCTTAACCTTGACAAATAGAATAATTCCGGAAGTAAACCCTAGAACCAATAGCCAACCAAGGTAGCATACCTCTCTCCAAAGCTAGCATACCAAGCAGAAAGTCCAAACCATAACCAGGCAAAAATTCCAACCATAACCAAAGATCAAGTCACCACTATAGTAGTTGCAGCTCTCCTCCAGTCATGCGCACCGCTTGTCCTTATGCAATTGTGAGAGTGAGTGTGACAAATGAGCTCTAGCGCCCTCGTATTTATAGTCCTCCAAGTGACCTATCTGGGCCAACTTCTACTTCTGGAGGATAATAATTTAATATAAATTATTATCTTGAGCAGACTTGTCTTCTAAGTTTATTTCCTTACCTATAGGGTTTCTCTTGCTTCCTGGAATATTCTAGACTCATCAAAGGTTATACGTAGAGGTTAATACCTCCCTCAACTACTGTAATATCAACACTCCCTCTTAGCTAGGGAGGTATTAAAGGCAATGGTCTTGAGCACAAACATACCATTCAATCGATAGCATCATCATAGCCACGCAAGCTATCTCATGATCAAATCACAAGCACCATCATCACTATCCAACTAGATAATCTTTATGGCAATCAGAACAATTCCATCCAATAGAACACAATTGTGTCTATTCATAGTAGTATACAACTACTATTCAATGCTACACAACCACTCCTAGTAGCGCACATCTACTAACCAATGACACATAGTCATTGTTATCGCACAATCTATACTTCCCCAAAGCCTAAAGGAAAGTAGGCCTAGATTGACATAACACAGAAGAAGTCCTATCATTGTAACCCCAATAGCATACCTCTTTCAATTCAGGAGGAGAAGAAACTCACTCCAAGGGAGACGTCCCAAGACCTAGTTGGTTGATGAAGGGAGATAAGACAACGGTAAAACCCACCCCTCTCTAGGTCACTCAAAAGAAAGTGTTGAAATATTGTAACTGCAAAGAGTATTCTATTTATTATTGATGTATTATTCATTAGATCAATCCCCTTTTGTGGATTGATCATGTCAGGCATTGTAAATGACCAAATCCCCTTTTGCGGATTGGTCAAACCCTAATTGTAATATGCAAATTGAGAAGTCGGCCCCCAGGCAAATTAAAGTGGTTCTAACCACCCAGAAAGAGAAGTCGGCCCTGCCAGTGAAGAGACACCTTCTTTTAGCACTTGCCAGTTTGTATAAATAAAGGAAGCCAACGCCTCATGTGTTCAATCACTCATTCGATCATCCAGAGTGCAAGTTTGGTAGCTGTAGTTGAAGAAGAAGGAAGAGAGAGAGGTGCATTACTTGGGAGAGGATATTCTCTAGTGTTTGGTTTATTGTCTTGGCATTGTATTGGCTATCTATATTAAGGAAGTTTTTGCTGGGTTTTCTTCCCCATGAGGGTTTTCTAGGATAAATGTTGTGTATCTTGTGATTGTGTTTTTCTTAGTGATCTGTGTTTTTCTTAGTGATCCTATCTATGCTATATGGTTATCTAGTAAATTGAAAAGAAACCTAATAATAGCTTAAACTCTAACATGGTTTCAGAGCTAAGCTGAAGAGAGCATCTTCCACAGGAAAAAGAAAAACGTCACTGTTGTTGTACAAGAAAATTAGGGCTTTTTATTGAAGAGGAATTTCAACCCAAAAGTCATCTAGAAAAGTGTGCCCCAGCCCAAGGAACTCTTTGGCACCTTCAACGCACTTTTTCAGTGGATAGAACTCCTGGAAAGTGAAACCCTAGTTTTCACCAGTACCAGAAGTACCAGATGAGCCTATTATATTGTTGTTGTATGTGGATGACTTATTCTTAATTGGAGAAGAAAAGCTCATCACTGAATGTAAGAAGAAGCTCGATGCCGAATTTGAGATGAAAGACCTTTCGCCTAATGCACTATTTCTTAGGTCATGAGGTCTGGCAGAGCCCAGAGAGAATCTTCCTTAACCAAGGGAAGTATGCAGTTGAAATACTAAAGAGATTTGATATGTTGGAGTGCAAGTCCATGAATACACCCATCGAAACAAAGTTGAAGCTCCTGGTTGACACCTCGTCAGAATTGATTGATGCTATGTTGTACAAACAAATCATTGGATCGTTGATGTATCTGACGAACACCATGCCAGATATATGTTTTGCTGTGAACACCTTGAGTCGGTTTCTGGTAGAACCTAGACGTGTTCACCTGGTTGCTGCAAAACATGTGATGAGGTACCTTAAGGGTGCAATAGATTGTGGTCTCAATTATGATGGAGATCATGACTTCAGACTGAGTGGTTATACTGATTCAGATTGGGCTGGAAGTGTCTCTGACAGAAAGAGCACTTCAGGATGTTGTTTCAGTCTGGGGTCAGCCATGATCTCATGGAAGAGTAGGAAGCAATCAAGCATTGGTCTCAGTACGACATAAGCAGAATACATTGTTGCATGTTCTGCCAGTTGTGAAGCCATATGGCTTCAAAAGTTGTTGACAGGTCTATTCGATCTAGAGATGGAAGCAACCATGATCCTATGTGATAACCAAAGCTGCATAAAGATGACAGAGAACCCGATGTTCCATGACAAGTCAAAACACATAGAG
>SNQJ01S0010291.1:51720-77432 GCA_010110895.2 Picea sitchensis
TCTACAGGATACCAGAGGTAGTTCCAACTACTGCCCCACCTAAACAGTGCCGCAAGGTAGTATCTCATACTACAAAATTCATCTTCTCCACAATCTGTTCAAAAGGGAAACACAAGGATAATGCAACCACTACAGCCTCGACCCAAGCAGCTTCTATCCACCAGAAGCAGGTCGACAAGGTTGTAGCAAAGCACAAAGATTCCTTCTGCACACAGTCATCTCATGTAGCCAGACTGGTTAAAAAGGTCCAACCCTTCCAACCACAGGTTCGTGACGACCTTCAACAAACCAAGCAGCGCGACGGTTCTAACAAGGCAAGCAACTCACCAAGATTCAGATTCAACAATCGCTTTCCCCTCTCCCCCGGGAACTCAACACAATGGAGACCATTGCTTCCTAAGGAGAGAGGATTGATCCGGGTGGATATCGGTGGCCACCCACCTTCTCCAACTGGCCCAAAACGTGTTTCTGGCAATTTTGGTAATTTACTACTTTTAGCAGTTTTTAACTTCCGGGGCCATTTTGAGGCCCTAAACGATGTTTTTTGAGAAAACGGGGAGCAACATGGATCATAGATCGATGTTGCTCACCCAAAATTTGTAGTTCTCGGATAGATCTTTCCAACGAGCTATTGAGCGCCCCAAACGAAGATCGTATGCAAAAGTTATGCCCCTGGGAAGTTGACGTATCAACTCCCCCCATCGGGGCCCACAAACCTTTTGGCTTTTCATCTTCCGGGGTTAGGGTTTTGGATTTTACTTATGTTAAAAAGGCCCCTAGAGCCTCATTGTAATAATCATCTTCTCACGGATGCAAGTAGCCGTCACATCTCTTCTCAGAGATAAGCTACCACCATTCTCTGTACATTTATTTCATTAATAGAAATCGTGTATTACTGTATATCTATGACTCTTGTTATATTTCCGCTATATCTCTGTTATATTGTTGTCTCTCTTACAATATCTCTGCATATTTCTGTGTTATATCTCCGCTCTCATTTCGTGCCTAAAATAATCCGGATCAGAATCATACAAAGTAAGCCATATATTAATACAAAATCCAACTGAACAACTCTGATTGGGTATCCCCTTCAAGCTTCACATTAGCTCAAGACTTTATGCAATTTGGTAACTTTAGGTATGGGTGGACCATCAAAGACCCTATTAGGTGTGTCGGTGCCTAGGTAGAGAGATNAAACCCATCTAGAAGTAAGTGTGATAGTGAAACATGTTGGGCTTACATCATGCAAATCAGATCATTAACATGCAGGATACCGTATTAGGTTTATTTCCATGAGCGCCTTTGTAGAGGGAGCGCTTGCTGCTTGAGATGCCCTTTCCTCGACATTTTTTGCATTTCAAACCCCTTTACTTGCCTTTTAATATTCATTATTGTCTTTGCAAGTCCCCTTTATAGGTTCCAAGCGTTCTTTCTTTCATTTCTTACTAGAATCAAGTCCCTCCTATAGATGTGCATTCAGTGCATCAAGACAAGGGGCGATTAGCTTTAGAGGGGTAGAGCTCAAGTTGGCCTTAGGCTTTTGAAGTTGGCCATTCATTATCCCATTTTCTTTCTTTCTTTTATAACATTCTTTCTCTATTTGCCCGGTGGGTTAGCTTGAGTGGTTGAGTGTTGTGGTTGTTTCAAATGAGGTCTCGGGGTCAGATCCCCAGCCAACTAATAGTTGAGATTTGTGGAGCCTCACTCGATGCCCCCACCAGGTTAAGCTCGTCATCAAGTCGATGGTTTAACCCCGTTAACTTGGAGGGTTTGTTCTGTGGACGTAACTAGCACCGATTCTGGTGCGGTGAACCACACAAAAATTTAAAAATAGTAATAATAATTTAATTAAATAAATTAAATTAAAAAAAAAAAAAACATTCTTTCTTTATTCTTTTCTAGCCCTTCTTCTCGACGTTCTAGCCCTTCTTCTCAAAGGAGGATGAACCATAGGTCCTTTTGGGATACATCTAAAACCATTATTGAAGTCAAGTATATTGTGACAGGACCAGGGTGATAACTGTTAATTATGGGGGGAATGGAATGTTAGCCGTATCAAGGCTTCCCAGTAGTACCCCTATTCCCCAAGAGTGATAACACTGGACTAGGATATCTAATGATAGCCACCAAGGTGAAACAAGGCAAAAAGCATAAGTCTTGAGCTTATGATTCATTATCCAACTTCAACCTATGATCATTACTCAAATGCCCAATGTATTAAATATGACACTTCATATGAGACAAGGACTAATGTACCACACAATATGCTAGACCACCATCTCCCAGTGAGCCTAGTTGATTGAGTGTGATGAGCTATGTCGATGAAGAAAGAGGCATCAGAGGGGGGTTGTTGGAATGCTCTCTACCATAATGTTGATCATCGTCATCGTCATCATCATCATCATCATGGGATCATTGTCTTCATTGCAGTCCATGAGACATGATCTCCTCTAGTCAACCCTAGGTGGGAGGGGATAACACACCCCACACCTCATGTAGCACCCCCAAACATCGTTTAAACACTTCTAGAGTATCCTTGAAAAATAACATAGTTTGACCTACCTCTGTGAGAGATATGAGGAGCTCCCACTCTAGAGATCAAGATAGACACCACCAAACCAACAATCAGCTCAAGTATAGGAGATCCTAGTGTCAGACTCTCTGCACATAGTACCGCTCTCTCCACTTTGTATGGAGATATTGTACTCAGTGGTCCCATTGACTTACTTTTGTGGTCATTGGTTAGACATTAATGAAATTAATTTATCTTATCTTATCTAGACACACTATCTAGCAACGAGTCTTCCGCTCAAAGATTTCCCCCCTACCCCACCTTAAATGTTAGGAGTGATGGACCTCCTCAATCTAGGGCTCCCCCAAGATTACACACAACTTGGGCCCTTCATCTCTAGGTACTTTTCCAAGTGGGTCATTATCATACAATGCATCGGTCCTTTTGTAGCGATTGATGACTTGGGAGAGGAGCCCTCTTTTCTCTCCTCTCCCTTGGTCTCAACTTCTAGTTCCAACACACCTTTACATCCTCCTTTTATACTTGTCATAGTTTTTTTTCAGCACCTATTGTTTGTTTTTGTAGTTCTTTTAGTTAGATACTTAGTTCTTTCTTTACTTTTGCTCAAGTTTCAATCGGCATTGTTATCACACAATCTATACTCGCCCAAAGCCTAAAGGCAAGTAGATTTAGATTGACGTAACACAAAGATAGTCCTATCACTGTCACCCCAATAGGGTACCTCTTTCTATTTAGGAGGAGGAAAACCTCACTCCAAGGGAGGCATCCCAGGACCTAGTTGGTTGATGAAGGGCAGAAAGATACGGTGAAAAACCACCCCTCTCTAGGTCACTCAACGGAAGAAGTCACTTGGGTAAAGTTTAGAGGGGCAAGGGAAAGTGAAAGTGGGTTTGCACCTTCCCTTTACCAGTGAAAAATCAAACGTTAGTAGTAACAATGATATAAATGATTATAATTAATGACTTCTTAGACAACTTATGTGTTGCTAGAGCAAGTTATATATAATAAAGATGAGATTATAGTAGCAGCAATGTATCTAGAAAATTGCAAGTTATTATGACAAGAAATGATATAGAAGGTCTTGCAAACTTGATAATATTTTGTCACTCACGATTTCAAGATTAATACAAGTCAATAAATGACTTAAATGGTTGTCCAAACATTTATAACAGCATTAATTAATGATGATGACAGCAATAGAACCCACTTCAGAAAAGTACTATAATTAAGCAATAAGACAACTACTTCAACATCCAATGATTATAGTTTGCTTAGTACAAATGTTTAGTGGTTTTATGAATGATTTTTTAGGGCTGTTAGGGACTGCAGCAGTGGCTGTAACAGCAGTAACAGATTCAGGATTTGCACTTTAGAAAAGTAGCGAAGGGAAGACTAAACCCTAGGGTGATGACGCCTAGGTTAGTGCAAATTTCTAGGTAGGTTAGCTTAGTTAGTGTGCTTGTTAGAGCTACAAAATGATGGCTGTAGCAGCAGCAAGCTAGGTTAGTGGAGTTGTCAAGTTGAAAAGGGAGTTTGAAAGTTTAAGCTTGCTTGTCAAAGGGAAGAAGACAATGACTAGTGCCTTTCTAGGGTAATGGAGTCAAAGATGGTGTGTTCTTCTAAGGCTGCTAAGTAATGATAACACACAAAAGTCTTAAGAAGGAAAAAGTCTAGGAGGAATAGCAACTTAAGTCCTCCTAGATTTTGACCTCAAGAAACAAAGTGCTAGGGTGTAAATACTTCTAGGCCCTAGCGCCTTGCTCTCCTTAGCCTTTTTATGGAGTAAATACTTATGCAACAATAACCAAATGCAAACCTCTAGAGTGCCAACACTTTAGGGCTCTAGGGTTTCACTAGTTACTAGATCAATTTAGTGAAAGCTTGGCAAATAAAAAGTAAGAAAGTAGCACCTTAAGTTTCTTCAAGCATTAAATACACCATGCAATTTCATAATCTTGTATGAGCAAATAAAAACATTCAATAGATGACAAAACCCAGATTCTACTACTTATGCAACAATAACCAAATGCAAACCTCTAGCGTGCTAGCACTTTAGGGCTCTAAGGTTTCACTAGTTACTAGATCATGAAAGCTTGGCAAATAAAAAGTCAGAAGGTAGCACCTTAAGTTTCTTACTTCAAGCATTAAATACACCATGCAATTTCATAATCTTGTATGAGCAAATAAAACCATACAATAAACCATTCAATAGATGACAAAACACAGATTCTACTTACTTGCACCAAGAATAATCATGAATATACCATGCAAGATCACCATAAAACTTCAAAAATTGATCCAAGTTGCAAAGATAAGCCTTAAACAAGAGTAGTGCCTCCTTATTTCAGCCAATAACCCAAGAGGGGCGAAAATTTCAGTCCTCCTCTTGTCCAATGACAAGTTATGATATAAAATGAATGTACTTTTTCCTTATTTATACAAAATTGTGACCTTAATTAAGTTTTAGGTCAAAATGATAGGTCGACCTAACCAGTTTCTTACCAAAATTAATATTTGGGCTAAATAAAATTAATTTGCTACTAAAAACCCCTTTAAGGGTGATGTCATGCCCTGCTAGGGTGACGTTGAGCTCTCATGGTGGACGTCCTACCTCTAATGATGGAACGTTGCCCCTCCTAGGGCTCAATCTCACCATTTGTTGCCAAAACGTTGTGCAAACTCCCTTCTTTCAATGGGACATCACTACATGAAGCCCTAGCCCCTCCAATATGACGTCATGGGCTAGATGGATAGTCTCTAGGCCTCCCAAGGCCATCATCCAAGTGAATGAAGGTAGGGCTCGTCCATCTAAGCCCTACCAGAGTGCCTCCAAAGGCAACAACTTCCTTCTTCATGGTACTATCCTTCAATGTACCTGTCCATCAGGCAAGGTCCTGTAGGAACTACAAGTAAGCCCTCCAGGGGTTCACAAGTCACAAGGATCATAGCATGTAAATCACATCCAATAATTAAATTACCTAAACATGTGCATCAAACCCCCCTTAACCCCAAACGAATGCTCAAAGACGTTATGCAATTTGACAATTTAGTTTTGGAGAGGGTCTCAGGGTGTCCCATTGGGCTAACCTCTCTCAAGTTTGGGGTGTTTCCCAGGTGGAATATAGTCCAAGTTATGTAAGTGTATGAGGTGGCATGGGGTAAATATTTGGGCATGCGGTGCATGTGATAACAGGGAAATGTAAAATCTTACCTATGGGTGCCTTTGTGGAGGGCGCGCTGCACCTTGTCATGAATGCAATTGTTTCCTAGCCCATTCATTTACTTTTATTCTTAACTTTATTTCTTTTGGTCTTTTTCTCTTGTGCTTCAAGGAAATAGTTGAGGGCCACTGTCTTGGCTTGATGACCAGAGGTGACAATGTTATCCACAAACACTTCATGGAAATGAGAAGGTTGGCTCGTGATGAGACCCCCTTTCTCTTGGCTATGCCACCAAGAGCCACTACCCTGGTTTGGTGACCAGATTGGCTTATACACCAAGAGCCACTACCCTGACACTACCAGCATCTGGTCAACACGCCAGGGTAGTGTCATACCGCTACATGCCCATGGTGGTCATATTAGGTCGCTATTATTGATGAGACCTCCTATCCATCAACTAGTACCTTGAGTGTTTATGTTATCTGTGGGTCCCCTTTTCATCGAGAAGCTTTTACCGCTTTCTAGATCCCTAGGCTACATCTCAAAGGTTACAAATTGGCTTTTTAACTCTTTGGTTAGCTACTTTTATCTCTCTGGCCTTCATTCCCTTCTTCCCATGTGGTAAGGCACAACCCTTCCTAGTGTAGCCAATCCCAATGCCCAAACAAGGATAGGGAGATGGAAGGAATGTGAAGATGGAAAGTGATACATGGAGGAACTGACCATGGCTTTTCACGTGTCCACACTCAAGAGTAAACTCCATCCTAATGGGGAAATCAACTTAATAGGGCAATCGCTAAACCCTCTTCTAGGTATGAATAAGCAAAGAGCATAATTTCCAAGCAAACTACATGAAATGAAGAAGAATTCAACAAACATACCCAAGCGCCTAAAAATCGAAAGTATACATACCATGATACTCTTAATTTCATTTACCCATGAGCAAGAGGACTCATTGCTACTTCGTGACTCAAAATGATGTGATGGATATTGTTGTTGGTGATACATGCACTCTCACTTAAGAAAAGAGGGGCCCTCCGAGGCCATGCTTGCCTGCCCTGGGTTTCAGATTTCCATGTCTAGGACCTATGGGCCTCAAGATAGACGTGATCTCCTTAGTTATCCCTAGGGTAGGGGATAACAAGCATTACTTTTGCACTCCCACAATGTACTTACACTAGATGTACTTTTGAGTGCCATTGACCTACTATTGTGGTCATTTGTTGGACATAAATAAAATTATCTAATCTTATCTAATCTAGTCACGCAAAAAGATAAAGAATATCAAATGGTTGTTATTTAGCAACAAAACCAATGTTATATACACTAAGATTTCACTTTGAGTTCACAACTAACACAAAACATGATTATTGCCACAAATAACAACTAAGGCAATTGAACACAAATATGCTTAACGTAGAAGTACAATCTTGGTAGATTTGTAAAATTAACAAAACCACACTTCAAAGATTAATTTTCAGAATCTGCGCTTTAACAGAAACATCTACAATTATGCTAAAGCTAAACAAAGAACAAACACAATTCCATTGAAAAGTGACTTATATTAGACATCGCAAAAATGCTAACAATTATACATTGTAATCCACTTTCAAAAGGACTGGGAACTCTATATATACTACAGAGAAGTGTCATTACAACATTTTACAATACTCTATCTATGTCAGTGAGCAATGAGTCTAAATTGTGGGTTAAATTCAAACCAATATTAAAAGGAATCAAAACCATTTCAAGACAAAATTAGGGTTTTCTACTTATCTTTTATATACGGGTTTTCTGCTTGTATGAATTTTCATGGTAATTGAATGAATGATATATATAACTATTGATAGCTATATTTTTTTGTAAATTTCCTTATTTCTATAATATTTCTAACTTAAATATATATGCACATATATAAACATGTGCATTTCCCACTGTCATTGGATTTTGAAAATGTCATCTCTTAAATCCACTCCCAATTGTCATACCATAGTTCCAAGGGGGGGGGGGGTGTATAGACAGAGACACATTTCTCAGTTTCCTTAACTTTTGTAACTGTTGTTTCTGAAATCCACACCCATTTTGAAAACTTTTTACATACCCCTGTTTCATGCAACATACTTCCAAGCACTCACTTCTAAGAGAACAATTTTCAACCAATCTGTTCATACAAAGGGTTCATGATCGATGACCCCCAGAGTACAGACACAGAATGCTACAACAGCACTGGTGGTTGACTTTGTTTCATTAGCCAAAGGTTGATCAGGAAATGAAAGGTTTGACTTCTCTTCATTAGAGGTTTCTAAGGGAGTAAGCTAATCTTGTAGCAAAAGGACCCTCTCTCAGTCCACAAATCTCACAAGAGTCCAGCAGAAATTTCAGGCAATCTCAGAGTTCCACCATGTTCCAAGTTCTGTTTGTGGTGGAACGATGCCCTCAGGAGGTGTTCCCAATTCTGAATCGACACAGAAACTTGAAAAATTGATCAAAGTCCCAGATTGATCGGGTCTCTAACTTTCTGTGTTGCTGGATTCTGGGAGCCAGAGCGAGGTTTGCTGCAATATTAGAGGGTTCCATTTCAAAGGAGGCATACGGTTCACTTCTCTTCAATAGGGGTTTCTAAGGAGATGTAGGGTTGACATCTTTTCACTGTGGAGGGTTGACTTCGCTTGATTAGCTAAAGATTGAAAATTATTTCATCGAACAGACCTGATACATCATGTTCACTAGCAACAGACTTTTCTGCATAACTATTTGTTTCATTAAACTCTCTTACCATGTGGTCATCGAGTTAAAACATGAACCTTGTTATGTGAACACTGCAGAAGTCCTGTTATTCTATGATGAAAAGAGGCAGATATTCATTACCACTATTCAAATATGGATTACCACCTGTTAATTGCCCTCCTAATCAGAACCCCCAAACAAATCAGCCAACAGCCAAAAACATAAAACAATCAGATTCATTGTATGCATTTATTTATATGTCTGTGTGTTCATGCACGTTCATGTGTGTGTCATTTTGTGTATGTGTATAACAGTGAAGCAACGCTGTTTACTTTAATTTCAGATAAACAACCTTATGACTAAGCAGACATTATTCCAACAAGAGATAAAATAAACAAATATTGTCCAAAGCTACAAATAGGTTCCAACAGAAAGTACATACTAATATCCTACCTTCCGATTTCTAACTTGGTGAGGACATCCAGCTGGAATAAAAACTGCTTCACCAGGATATTGCTCAAATGTCCATGGTTCTATTTCTGCAAGGCACACAAAGTGTTTGTACACAAATAAGTTATTTGCAATGAAAATACATGCTTGTATCTACTGAGAACCAAGAGGTATACTAAATATTCATCAAAACTTACGGAACTCCTCCTTCAGCTTCCTCTTATGCTTTTCATTCAAGAAGAGTGTCTGATCATGAATGGGATGTACAACCTGAAGCACAAATATTGTGTCAAAAAATAACAGAAAAGCGGGCATTCTTAAGGAAAACACAATCAATTGATTTTACTAAAAGCATAAATTCTTACAGAATTGACAGGGGCACCACCAATATGCCTAAACTCTTTCCAATGCTTTCGCAGATAAGCTTGCAACTTTGGTACATCCTCTCTGCGGAAGATATCCCATAGAGCCCCCCCATAGGTGATCTCTGAATTATTTTCTCTGCTACCAAAATCCTTTTCCCTTTCTGAAAGCTTGGTCCTAACTTCTGGGGATTCATCATTTTCATCTTGCCTCTTGGGTAGACCATCGGACTGATTTTCCACATTATATAGATGATGTCCTTCCAAGTCAGCACCTAGATTACTATTCACTTTAGACTCACTTTCAGCACAATTAAAATGTCGTTCCACAGGAGGAGGCGATGGAGATCGTTCTAAGGGAGGAGGCGATGGAGATGTTTCTTCCTTCATGACTCCTTGGGATCCTGAAATGCCAACTTCATCTGCTTCTGGCTCCACCTTATCCATTATCTCATGCCTTTCTTCACTGTTTGCATTGATGATCCCGTCAGTATCCCCATAAAGTTCTCTCATATCATGTTCCCTGTACGTTTTCTTCTTTTTTTCTATTATAGCCGTTTGCCAATGTGGGAACTTGACTTCAGCTGTATGTGTCAGAACATTTACCTGAGATATGAATTGAAAAGAAATTATAAATTCCTCACTTAATAGCAGCAGTATGGATGCTACACCCAAGATGAGGATCATGTAAATGCAAAAACAATCATAGGTTCATTCAAATATGAAGAAATAGATCAAGCTAAGTAATGCCTATGGTATGTAC
The DNA here is from genome assembly GCA_010110895.2 of Picea sitchensis. Lineage (NCBI taxonomy): Eukaryota > Viridiplantae > Streptophyta > Pinopsida > Pinales > Pinaceae > Picea > Picea sitchensis. The sequence continues at coordinate 61,717 of SNQJ01S0010291.1, forward strand.
TATAAACAGAGATATTAAGGGAGTAAGAGACCACGAAGATAACTATAGCATCTCTTGAACAATGATGATGATTGTTGCAAGTACCAGCACTTCACAGGACAAAAATGACATGCCAGATTACAAACCACTTAAAAGGCCTCCAATCCATTAACCTCAATATGAAATAACTACCACCAAAACCATTACTCTTCCTTAACACAGATAGACAGATATAGGAAAGCACCACCACATACCACAAACAATCCTTCTAATACCCACCCCCGAACATTCATTAACAATTTGTAGTCAAAGGCAAGAAAGTACAGGAATCACATAAAAGACAAATAAATCACTGAATGGCAATCTCCAATTTTATTTCATGAGAAGAACTAGGACAAAAATGAACTCTTTTTTATAGTGATTAGAGACTACCGCATCAGACATATCACAGTGTAATTTAGTTACTGAATCGCCTCTGCCAAGCTCATCAAGGGTTCCATAAGCAATGTATGTTTTTGGCCCTAGATCAGGCTTCAAACAGGTATCAGGAAGTTTTGTGGCCAGATTTAACAGACCCAATTTAGGATGGGTATACTCATGAAAGGGCAATGCAGTAATGAACTCAGATCCATGTCGAGGTAGGCGCTCTTCAAATAAGTTTGATGGAGGCCAATCCTTCAACTTCAACATCTCAGGCCAGCCACCTTCGTGAACACGGCCCTCCAAATATCCTTTAAAAAATTGATGAATGTTGATTTCAACCTGCACAACAAAATGTCAGATTAAAATCAATGATTATCCTGACTACAAAGAACTGTAAAGTAAAAAGGAACAAAAAAAAATAGTTTTTTGATAAACATTAGATGATCATTGGATGTTTTTTGCAACAAGCAAAAAAGGTGAGTACAACTATTTTTTCTTGCATCTAATATAACCTAAACCAGCACAAATACTGAAAGATGAAACAAGACTAATGAGAACAAAAGATCTTGATTTTCAACATAAACTCAAAATGACAATGGCAAGTATTCAGAGAGAACCACTGCAAGACATTGACCTTGTGAGTGGTGTTGGAGATCATTTTAGCTATAAAAGGCTTTAAAATTTCTTAATTTAATGAAGGATGAAACCCCAGAAACAAACCACTTGAGAGTTTCTCTATTACAAGTTCAATGGGCATTCAACACATTGCCATTTGAATTTTCAATATCTTATTGTTTGTTGGGCAATGGAAATAAGCATTCATATGCTGAATGGGACAATTAACGTCATCCTCAAGGACATAAAAGGTCCATTTTATAAATATAGCTCCATAGCTTCTTTGCCTACCAAACCCTCTTCTTGTTGATTCACAATTTCTCTTCAGCATTCAACAATTAAGATCAACATTTCAGTCCCTCTTACTTTAATTCAAGCATATCTCAATTTCACTCAAATATTTTCAGTATTTAGTTTTTTTGGTTATGATTAAAACATCTTCCTCAAATCCATCTGCTCTTATGTAACAGTCATTCAACTAAAAATTCCACAGCCTAGAAGCACCTACTAAGCTGCTACTTAGAATGCCTCAAGGTTGGTGAGTTGATATCGTTACAGTTTGGTGACCCACCCAATATTCGCAAGCCTTGGGGGGTCTCCTTGTCAGTCAACTAACACTCATTCCACCGAGACATACATTTGTACCATAAGACATGTAGTGAATTTTTATGGCATTGATCAGATCTATAACTCACCCCTGGGCACTTATCACTCTTGATACTTGGCTCTGGTGTTGGAAAACATCCATGCCGGTTTACCCTCTAGCCAAAGAGTTGTTTGTTTCCTACATTTTCTTTTACTGCTTAAAACATCAACAAAATTAACCTTGAAAATATAACTTGGCAAGATGGTCTTAGATAGTAACAAAGTACTACCCAGTTTCAATCTAGTGTTAGACTGGAAGTTCCACACAGGCCAACCTCTCAACAGTTCTACTTCAAATCACTCCCAAATTGCACCTGTCACTCACTTGTCACTAAAAGTGTTAAAAAGACAGAATTGCCTGAGTTAATACTTTCAATTAATCCAAAATCTCACTTGTCACTCACTTGTTACTGTAAGTGTTAAAAAACTGAGTTGCATTATCTAATTCCTTATGTCCTACAAGCCTGCCACTTGCTTCCAACCTCCTAAAGAACTACTAATTGTCAGAACCTTACTCCAGATTCCCCAGAACACTATTAGTATTTTCTAGATTACTGAACAAACCAGTCATGTGTAAATTCTACAAGACCAATACCACTGACATGTTTCCCAACACAATTTCTTCAAATGTCCTCACTCAAATAGAGCTGCAATTGCTAGATATACATAATAAAAATAAAGCACTACTTTAGCAATATTTACCAAAATTGTGTGTAAGCCTATCTGAACACACACTATACACATGGCTACTCACCTGCGGACTACTCTGAAACCTTTTCTCTGCTAGTACGGTGACTCAAATTTGTACTTTTTCTTCTACTGCTGCTAGACCCTTTTCACCAAGAATCACAATACCAACTGGGACTTCAGAGTTATTTGCTTGGTGGGTATTAATAACCTGGTTCAGAACGCCCCTCTAAAGGTACCTATCTGTTCTACATAGTGGGAATGTGCTCTTCATGGCCCTATCATTAGTTCCTTTTCATACTGCCATGCTTGCCAAACACTGTTACTTTTGTGCATCAGATAGAGGTATTATTTGGCAATTTCTGTGGCTTTTGCTCACTCCAAAACTGTTTCCACATCACCCTTTCTGAATTTGCTGCTTTTATCCAAAATCTGTTTCGCTATTGCAAAAGTATTTAACATCTGGTCCCTGAATCAAGATATAGAATACTTCAACCCTTGCGGAATTTTGGCCCTCCATTTGGAATTGAACTGTTGCTAGTGAATATCTAGTCTCTACATGTTCGGCCATAAGATCAATAAACTCCAGAAGAATAACAAATTTAGACTCTAATCCATGTTACTCCAAGGTTCGGGGAGGTAGAGATGAAATGACAAGGTTCACAGACTAGGACAAGATACCACAAAAAATTCAGGGTACAGCCAACATAAAATTCTTATAAAATTAAAGATATCAAAGAATAAGCCAAGTAATCTTGCAAACTTCGAATCACATTACCATAAAGATGAATTTCTACACAGTATTACTACTGGAACTGAATCGTCACATTCATGAATCATAATTTACAAAGCATAAAACATGCACAGTAATAATTACTCCACTGTAGGCAGCCTGTTCGAACTAAAAATTTTAAAATTACTACAGACTTCTCAAGCCTGTTCTTCAAACTATACACATATTTTTGGTTTTGGATGAGACTACTTTCACCTCTTTGGGCTGGGTCAGGGTTAGAAATCCAGTAGCAATGTAAAGTTAAGCTCAGGAGAAGTTTAGCTTTTGTAGATTGTCAATTAAAACAACAATCAGAATAATATTTCCAACTACCGAGGACAACTGGGTATCTTCAAGGCACAAGTGGCATCCCTCATTTATATGATGGGTACCCATGAACATCCCCAAATCTCAGAGATTTTCCTAGCTATTTAATGGCAGTAAAGTACCCAAGATGTCAGTGAAAATCAAGGCATGTGATCGATCCCCACCCACCAAGATACACTTGAGTTTGTCCATCAAAACAAATAAGAAGGTAAGATCCACATTGGCTCATTGTTCCAATTGCCACATAAACTCCTAGCTACCTACCCCATCATCTCGTGCTTCCAACTACATATATTTTTCACACATTATTTTATTGAGTCCAACACTTCTTCATATAGCTTGTCCTTTGGATTAAATTCTCCTTTGTGTACACTTGTTGAGGTATTCTTGTAGCCCTTCCCCACCCCTTTGAATGTACTGGTCCAGTACCATCTATTGGTTGTCACAAAAGAATTAATCCTAGTAACATTCACATGTTTCAACTTTCACCTGTATCCCTCGTTACCATTATTAATTCCCCCTAATTGTCATTGTCAGCTGTATTCTCCATTAGTTCCTTCCATAGGAATCAGTCCTAGAGTTTCCTCAAAATTGTTGGTTGTGGCTCCAGAGTCCAAACTCCCCACCTCTATAACAGCAGCAACAAAGTTAGTTCATCCCATTGGCACAAGGAGATCTCTCTCTCAAATGTTTGATCATTCATCTTGAATCCATGATGCACAAGCAATCTGCCCATAATGTTTTGACAAGCACTGCTCTATGATATATGCTGTCTTCTGTCACCTTGCTGCAAACCTGCTATAATCTATTTTGATGTTTTAGGTTCCTGTTCAAGAATGAGGTCAATTAATAGGTCCGCTTTGCAATCTTCTTAAACAACAATAAAAACAACACATTATGCATGAGAAAAGAGTTTGATGTGCCCTCACTCTATCTAATGCCTTCAATCATCTTCATTAATCAATGTGCTAATAGAACCCAACTCAGTCACTTACCTTCCAGATCTTCTATCAATTCTTTTATGTAACTCAGAAGTTTTTACAAGACTAGAACCGATACACAATGATCCTTATCTAGGAGGGTGCATATTCCAAGTACATTCTTTCTTAAAGTGAAACTCATCCATTGACACTTTCCTTGTAATTCACTACCTCTTGACATTTGTTTGAGACAAGATCCCCTTAATCTACTAAGCCCGTCAACACTAAAACTGTTTATGTGCAGAACTCAAAGATCTCCAAATTTGTGGCCATCATCCCCAACAAATTGATTATAATGTTACATCCATACTATAAAATAGGATTCCCACAGATTTCTCTAGTCAGCTAATTCATGCACCATGTCCATTTATGGCTCTAAGAATGAACTATCTCATGAACTAGTAGAAGAGTGTGGAGCATGGTGCAGTTAGACAAATCGACAGAAGTTACCATGTCTCTTTCTCTTCCCCAATTTCCGTATGCTATTGCATTATATGGAATATGAACAGAGATGTGAAATGAAACAATCTGTCTTCCCTTAGCTATACTAGTCATATGGATCTTGCCATTGTAGATGGGTTGTCACGTGGTTACTTCATGTTGTTCATATGTTGACATTTTCTCTGTTTGATAATATTATAGTTGATTTTCTGCCCAAACAATTATGCAATTGTCTATGTGAATTTATCTAATTGTCACGTATATGAGTTGCACCATAATATTAACAGTGTGTGATGAAATGAACAATTTGCTTTGTACTACGTGCTTGCGCACTCCTTAAAACTACTCTCAATTTCGACCAAACTACTATCAGAGATCATTTTGCACATAATTGCAAGAGTTTATTAATTGGTTTATGGTTAAGATTGGGTCCTATATAGAGAAGGAGATTGAAGACAAATTGAAGTGCTCAAGGAAGAAATTGCCAATCTTAACAGCTAGATTGTGAATCTAGATGGAGAAATGACCCACATTACTTGGTTGTTGCACAAACAGTCATCGTAGCATTGCAAGTAAGTATTCCTTGAACAATTCCTGTTAAGAAGCCAGTCAACACCCATCCTCCGCCACTATTGAATTTAAGATGAACAATTCCTGTTAAGAAGCCAGTCAACACCCATCCTCCACCACTATTGAATTTAAGATCCTCTCTCAAAGTGCAGACCAAGGTGGAATTTTTTTTCCCTTTGACAATCAAATGGATGCATTGGGGCTCAATGATTGGCCGAGGCAACTTGATTCCATTACAAGGTACAACAATATACATATGTAGACAAGGTTGCCTTTTCAAAGTTCCAAATGTGCAGAAAAGCTTTGCTTTGGTGGAAGAACTTATCCATTGCAGACAGACACTTGACAGAAGCCATGATGTGGGACAAGTATAAAATTGTTGTGAATGACAAGTTCTATCCCAACAACTACTGGAAATAGCAACAAATAACAATGGTAGTACCTAAAAAAGAAGTTGAACCGATATGTGGATACTCAGTTAGACATCTAGTTCATTGGTGGATTGATCACCCTAATTCAAAGGGAGCTTGAGATGTTCAACATCCAAACTTTGGATGACACCCATCACAAAGAAAAGTTATCATAGACAATTAGAAGAAGCCAAATAGATTTGTTAGTGTTAATGCAAACATGGAAAGATAACTAAGTAGGACTACCCAACAAAAACATTACTCGAAAATGATGAAGAATGGATCTAATATTGCATCGAACAAGAAGTACCCTTTTGCAATCATTATTAGTGCAAACAACACTCAAAACAAGATTGTTGATGCCTTCACCCAAATAAGTGCTAGAAATCCTCACATACAAAGTAAAGCAACCAAAGATATTTCTCTTATGTTAGTGGTAGATCCCAATTACGAGTGTGAAAAGGTATTCTTAATCAAAATCCAAATTAAGAAGGATCTCACGACCATAATATTTGATACCAACAGAAACAAGAATTAATCTCAAAAGTAATGGTTAAGAAGAGTAACTTGCCTACAACCACATCCTTAACCCTATTTCTTGGGTTGACTTAGCATGAATAAGGACTTGCACATCTAGCTTAAGTGCAAGGTGAAGTTCATTATCGCTGTAGATTACTTTGACAAGGTAAAGTTCAATGTGGTACCTTTGAATGTGAGTAGTATCATTTTTGACCATTCTCACCTCTAGGATACAATCTTGTGACAACACACTAACCAAGAAAACTAGTTGATGACAATCAAGGCTATTGCATGGCATTACAAAAAGATCCATTATCCTTAGCATCGCTTTAGTTACAGAAGCTCAAGCACTAATCAAGGCTTTACGATAGTTTGCATTGCACATCTTGTGCTCAAAAATGGAAGAAAAGTACACACATTCAATCAATGCCATAACTCAAGATTAAACGTGTGCATCTAAAAGTTATCAAAGCTCAATTCTACAACCAAATCTATTTCTCTAATGTTAGTGGTCCATCCCAATTATATGGAGTGCAAAAAGTTGTTTGCAATCAAAACCCAAATTAAGAAGGATCTCTTTGTCACAATATTTAATACTAATAGGCAACGAGCTTTAACCTCAACAAAGTGGCTGAAGAAGCACACTTTCCCATAGTGGCATTCTACCCTACTACTTGGGATGGCTTAGAAAGAACAAGGACTTGCATATCCAATGTAAGTTCAAGGGGAGGTTCATTATCATAAAAAATTATTTCTATCTATTACCTGTTATCGCACAATTTAAACTTTGATAGAAGGAAAGGTAAAAGGAAAGCAAATTGGCGTAACTTGAGGTTATCCTATCACTGTCACCTCAATAGGATTCCTCTTTTTATTTAGGGTTGTAGGCCCAGGGGAGACGTCCTCGGTGACCTAGGGTTTAAGAAGGGAAGGTCAAAATGGCTAATAAAAGATCCCCTCTCACAAGTCACCACTGATCAGAAAGTCCGGTTTTATAACCAATGAAATGATAATATATCAAGGTGTACCTGCTTGGAACAAAGCAACAAGAAACTATATATATTGCAAGTACAGCTTGTTGGTTAGCACTTCATAAAACCGTAGACTTTCTCAAATAAAGCAATTGGTTGATAATGATGAAGTAAACAGAAAATTATAACAATATTTATAAGGCAATACTTCACAATGAGTGCCTTGAAACAACTTCAAAATGACTAAGAATAATCAACCATTAACATCATAATACTAGCATTTATTAGAAGCAATCAAGACAATGCAATAATCAACCCTTTCAATTGCTTTTAGAAGCTTTTAATGCTGCAATGTATGGTTGTAGCTTACTTTAGTAACAACAACAATAATGTTAGTGGGTTAGGCTATTATAGTGTTAGAGATGGTTAGTAGGAAGCTCAAGGTATAGGTTTTAATGGCTATTTTGATCAATCACTCAACAAGAAGGCTTGGACTAGTGCTTTAGGGCAAATGGAGTCAATGATGTGGCAACAAATGTTGAAGAGAAATAATGATAGTAGGAGTGTCAAAGACAAGAGAGATTGATAGATTCGAGTGTTGGTAACCCAAGGCTCCAATTATCAAACCCTAGGGGAAACTAGCTACTAAGGTGTAGGTAACCCTAGGCCTTAGTAGATTTCCTCCCTCTTTAACTCAATGATGAAGAAAAAATCAGCTAAGATGAAGCAATGGATTCTAAGGTGTTGCAATGGCAAGGCCCTAGCAAATGCTTCAAGAAAATTGGCCTCTTGACAAGATCTAGTAGGTGAAGGCTTTTAAATCTAGGACAATAACATGTGTTAGTCTTCCTATGGTTTAATCAAGCAAATTCATAATCTTTAATGTAAATGCAAGATAAATAAGACTATAACCATTCAATTAAGAAGAATTGCAAAAATATCACTTACATACATCAAGAATCATCAAGAAAAACCCTAGTTGAACACATCCACCAAGAAACTTGCCAAAATACTCCAAATTTAGCCTTCCTCAACAAGTGCACCTAAAATTTCAGCCAAGAAACCCTAGATAGGGCGCAAATTTCARTCCTCACAAGTGTGAGTGAAAGATGATGAAAAATAAGAGTGATTTTCCCTTTATTTATACAGTTACAATGACTAGAATTAGGTCAAAAASGCCRACATGGCCATTTACACATAATATCCAGTTTTTACATTAAATGTCATAATAAAACCCTAAATCAAGATGTAAAGATGATGTCATGCCCTTTTAGGGTGACGTTAGGCCCTTTTAGGGCAACGTTGGCCTCCTGCAGCAAAATGTTAGGCTTCCTTGGGCCTCAGGATCCTGCCACACGTGCCACTTGGCACACAACTGCCTCCAAAGTATCCAAAACGTTGGGTGACGTCATGGGCCTTCCAAGCCCTACATCATGGTGAAAAGGGCAAGACCCCCCTAGGTCTAGGCCTGCCAGGTTGTCCTTGGTGGAACGTCCTCCTCTCTCTCTGGTGCAAACCCCTAATCTGTCCCTGCCCCTGGCTGGGGTCTCAACATCCATCTGGTGGGCTTTTAGCCCCATGGAGGTCCGAACTAATCATCTCCCCATGTGTACCTATCCATCAGGTGTGGCCCTGCAACATCAACAAATACGCCCTCCATGGGCTCATAAGTCACGGGGATCATAGCAATGTCAATCACATCTAATCATCAAGTTATTTAAATATGTGCATGAAACCCCCTTTACCCAGACAAGTGCTCAAAGACGTTATGCTATTCTACAAGCCAAGTTTGGAGGGGACGTTAAGACGTCCTATTGGGCTAATGCTCATTGGATGTGGGATGTTCCCGGGTGAAGTGAAATCCAAGCCATGTAAGTGGATGAGATGGTAGGAGATGTTTGGGCAATGGGTGCAGTGATAACAGGGAAATGTATGGCTTACCTATGGGTGTCGCTAAAGAGGGTGAGCTGCACCTTTTCATGGATGCAAATGTTTCCAAGCCCATTCATGCCTTTTATCTTTTATCTTATTGTTTTTTCTTTCAAGAGACTAGTTAGGGGACACTCCCTTGGCATGGTGACCAGTGGTGGCAATGTTACCCACAAGCATTTCACGGAAATGAGAAGGTTGGCTTGTGATGAGAGCCCCTTTCTCTTGGCTATGCCACCAAGAGCCACTACCCTGGCGTGGTGACCAACTGAATGGTAGTGTCATACCGCTACATGCCCATGGACCTAATAGGTTGGCTCGTGATGAGGACCCCTATCCTCCAACTAGGCCTTGATTTATTATTTTTTATGGGTCCCTCTATTTCTTGCTGAGAAGCCTTTTATTGCTTTCTCGGGGATCCTTGGGCGAAGCATCTCAAGGTTTCATTCTTTTGGCTTTTATCTTTTGCCAGCTACTTTTACCCTCTGGGCCTTTAGCCCCTTCTTCCCACAAGGTAAGGTACAACCCTTGGATAGTTTGGCCAACCCTATGCCCGAACCAATGTATGGGATGGATGAGCGGGGAAAAGATGAAAAGTGGTAAGTATGGTGGGAATGGACGACGACCTTTCATGAATCCCCCCCAGTGGCAACTCAAACCCTATGGGAACCAGCTTACTAGGGCAACCTGTCATTCCCCCTAGGTGTGGTCACGTGGAAAGACATAAGGTCCAAGCACATGTTAGAAGCAAAAATAATTAAATGCACATATTCGAATATTTTGAGAATTAGAGTGATACATACCATGATACCCGAACTCGTTGCCTCATGGAGCAAGACCCATTTCTATTGCAGGACCAGGCCAATGTGATGGATGTTGTTGTTGCTGACAAAGTGGAGGCGCTGAAGAAGAAAAGTATGGGCCCTCCAAGGCCATGCTCAAGTCGATCTAGCTCTCGGTACTCCATGTCTAGGACCTGTGGGCCTCGAGATATAATCTCCTTAGTTATCCCTAGGCTAGGGGATAACATTACCTTTGAATGTATGTGGTGTCAAACTTTTACAATTCTTACCTCTAGGATCCAGATACAATCTAGCGATGGCACTAGAACTAGGTCAAACTAGTTGACTACACTCAAAACTATTTAGTGACATCTTAGAAAGATTCATTGCCCTTAGCTTGGTTTTAGCCATAAAAGCTCGAAAGACATATCATGGTTGTAGCATAGTTTTCTTTGAGTGTTTTGCAACCAAAGAAGGAAGAAACGTTCACACATCCAATCAATGCCAAAACTCCAACACCTAGACTTGTGCATCTATGTAGTCACACAAAGACTCAACCCGGTCAGATGCTTTGCTATGGTGCTATAAAGTTTTATTTCAAGAACCTCAAGGTATCTTGCTAAGTCACACAATTGAACAAAGCTTTGAATCGCAACAATGAGTTGTTCTGCACAATGGGACCCTATGCATAACCTCATTACCTGAGAGATAAGGAGAAACATTCAAGAGTTGTTGCATAAAGGACACATTTGTCCCAATTCTTCACCGTGTGGATCAACAATTGTGTTGTTATAAAGAAGAATAGTACAAGGAGAATGCATTTGTGGAACATCAACTTCTTAATACAATCACCTTTAAAAACCAATAGCCATTTTCGCACATAGATGACTTGTTGGATTAGCAACATGAAGCAAATTTTTAAATAAGATCACTCTAAAATCATGTTATCATCAAATCCATATCAAGGTAGAAGATGCTTGTAAGACAATCTTCCAAACCCTCGAAGGATTGATCAAATGGTCAAAGATGTCATTTGGTTTTCCTAATTCCCTTGCAACATTAATGATTAATGAGGATAACAAGGTTTGGCAACATTTTGGTATACCATCACCAATCATCTCCAACCACAACAACCAATTGTTAAGTCATTTGTGGCAAGCATTGTAGGGATTGATGGGAACCAAATTGAGAAGTATTGGGTTTGCACATTGAGGTAGTAAATTGCACAATTGCTCAATTGTAGCACCTCTTTAACCATTGACATCAAAAGAATCAGGATACCAACATACCATAAAGGAAACATAGTTCTAATTGCACAATGCATTGCACCACAAGTACTTCACCATTTAAGTCTTGCATTGAAATTTTTCCCATGGACACATTTTCTATTTTAGGTTCCCATTCCCAAGGCAATGAGAAAGAAGGAGGTTGCTATAAATCATCTAGCACTCAAGTTCATCGACCACCTCCAAAAAATCCATGATCTACTTCACAAAGTTTTACATTAAAGTCAAGAGAAGCATAAGCCTAAAAATGATCAACGCTACGCAAATGACCACTTATGAAATGGAGAGTTGGACGTATCTTCAAAAGAGCACTTCAAGGAGAAGGATAGACGCTTAAAAGTCACTTAGATATGGCCCATACACAATCAGTAAATGAAGTGGAGAGAAGGTTTTTAAGTTGAATTTATCATTATATATAAGCATATATCCAATATTCAACGTGATCACCTCTCTACGAGCCATCAATGTTGGACGAAGATAAAGAGCACAATGTCATGTCACTCCTAGAAGAAATCATCATTGAAGATGCAATAGAGGTGGAAGAAGACAATTTTAATAGCACAAAATATCTAAGTAGACGAGAAATCATGTAACCTTCTCATATTTGAGATCAAATGACAATCACCCTAGTTTAGCAAGTGGTGTACCTTAGAGAAAATCAAGAAGATTTCTCAACTGGAAACACAGTAATAGGGAACAATCAACTACTAAGCAAAGAGATTTGATCCTAAAGGAGTTCAGAGGTTAACTTTTAGATTCACTCTAAGGAGAAGTTCATCATAAATCTATCAAAGTATGGGAAAGCAAAGTTCAACATTACTTCACAAGTGTGAATGCGTCAAATAAAATAACACAAATTAGATATAAAAAAGAACGACTATGTGCATAGTTACAATGCAGCAAAAAGAAATGTGTCACAAGATGCACCAAAAATCAAACAAGGTAGTCCAACATGACATTTTGTGTAGTCATTGTCACAACTACCAGAACAGAGCATCGCAAATGGAATTGGCATAGTTGGGCAAGTCAAGTAAAATTTGCATGGAGCACCAATAGTGACCACAAATCATCTTCCAACAATCCTATCTCTTCCTCTTTTGCCATTATCATATACTATTGTACTATATGGAATATGAACAGATAGGATTCAAAAACACTTTCTCTTCCCTTAGCTAGGCTAGTTATATGGATCTTGAAATTGTATATGGGTTGCTATTTGAGAATTTTGTGTTGTTCATATGATGTACATTTTCTATATTAATAATATTAAAAGTTGATTTGTTGACCAAACAATTGCACTAGTCTCTATGTGAACTATAGTATTAAGACCATGTAAGGTGAAGTGAACTCTTTGATTTGTGTTGTGCTTGTGCATTTCTTAGCATTAATCTCATTTAAGATCACCACCTCAAGTGGGTAATTCCCACTAGGAAGGGTTTTGGGGGCATACAAGACCCTTGAAATGCCCGCAAATCACAAGAAAATAGTTGCCTCGCATTTTGGATATTTCAGAAACACCCAGAAAATGTTTCCTAGAAATGTCTGAATTTGGGAGATGTTTACAGCTTGAAACTGACAAAAAACATCTCTCATTCTTTTTTGGTTTAACTTGGTAACCAAAGAAGAGTTGCAGGCCTCATGCCAAGTGTATTACAACATCTGGAAAGGCCACTTAACCCTAAAAAATAATTTCTTGTAGCTTAAAATTTATATAACACAAATTCAATGACCTGGGGTTTTGAAGGCAATTTTTTTAATAAAAGCTCTTGATGACTTGCTTCAAAAGTAGCCAAGGTTCAAGTGTACAAGTGCAAGGATGGGAACATCGTTTTTGAAATCAAGGTGCATTGAGGTATGAGTGGTGTGTGTGTATAAATTCAATGACCTAGGGTTTTAAAAGCAATTTTTTTAATAAAATCTCTTGATGACTTGCTTCAAAGGTAGCCAAGGTTCAAGAGTACAAGTGCAAGGATGAGAACATCGTTTTTGAAATCAAGGTGCGTCGAGGTATGAGTGGGGTGTGTGTGTGTGTGTGTGTGTGTGTGTGTATTCATGTAAGATAGTAAAAAAACACAACTGTTGTGATCCTATAGAACCAAACTTTATACCATTGATAGACAACACTCTACAATTTATATAACGCTACCAAAACTAGATGGAAGGGTAGATAGTGGTGGAAAGTATGAATCTCAAAGAAAGTTAGGTGTATTGTCTATATTTTGACACTAAACAAATTTTGATGGAAGTTACTAGGCATACAATGTATATATTTGGCACTTACACATGCAAGTTCAATCTCTATAACAATTTGCCAAGCAACATAAAACACAAATCCAACCTTTGTATGATTACTAAACCTCTATTATCAACTACTTGGGATGAAATATGTAGGTCAAACTCTTAGGATAACTTCGTAGATAGATTAATGTAATAGATCACAATGCACGAAAAATGTGAATCGAGGCTTAAATCATACTTTTTGGCATGGAGATCATGAATCGAACCTTAAAAATGAGAATGTTAATGCTAGGCATGGGATTAGACCATACAAATCATAATTTCAGATAGTTTCAAGGGGATGTCCCTAGACTTTAGTTCAGGATGCCTTCCTGCACCCAGTATGTGGGATGTGTCCCTTGATATGGGGAGACATTCCCTAAAGAATTAAAAGAGGTGTCTTCAAGATGGGGAGACATATGAATGTGTTTCATATGGACAAGGATGCATCCATTTCTTACTCACCATTTCTTTCTCAGCGAAGTTTAGGAGTGTTTGTGACAGTTTAACAATATATGTTTAAGAATACAAAGAGAAGGTCTTTGAGTGCAACCCAACAATTTTTTTTGTGGAAACAACCAAGAATTATCTTGGAGCTGATTTTGAGCGGAATCAAAGAATTTGGGTACAATAGCAACTAGCAACAAATTTGGAGTAAATTTGACTACACCCAACAAGGTTTTTGCATGCAGTGGCAACCAACAACAATTATTTTGATTTTCAAGTTAAAATGGTTGCCTCTTGCATTAAACTGTAGACTGAAGAGATAAACCCACTTCCTAGGCTACGATTGAGCTCAAATTCAAAGTGTGTATCCTCTTTTGGCATCATGTCACCAAATTGGCCTCCATTACAAGATGGAACATGTGAATCAAGGTGCAACCTATGTGGGGAGACTTTCAAAGTGTTGAAAATTGTTAACCTAGCACTCAACAGTTAATTCTGAGCAAAATACATTTACTGAACTAAAGAACAACTAGGTAACTCAACAAAAAATAAGCAAAAGCATAAATCAGAAACCAAACACATTTGCACACGATATTCAGGTAAACACCCCTGGAAAAACCCTTACGGGAAAACCAATTCTGAGTTTTATTATTATCGGGCTCCCTTCCTGGGATAATGGCCCTCAGAGTATTACAATGCAGCGATAGCCTAGCCCACTTTGTTGCTATCTCCCTTGCTACCCCTTTGCACACTTCCTCGGCCCTGCCCATTCAAACACAAGTACATGAGCAAGACTCCCTCTTGCTCCTATGCACTCATTGTGTGCCTCTCACTCTCCTTAGATCTACTTTTATAATCCCCTAATGACTAAAACCCTAACCCTAGATCTCAATGGCCAAGATTAGATCTTGCCTCTCACGATCTAACAGTCACAACTTAATCTCTCATTGAGACAACTTAAATCACTTAAGTCACTCAACTTGATAATACAGTCACTTTAGTCCTTACATAAAAGTCGCTCGGACACCTCCACATGCCAAGCACCGCCAATGCAAAAGTACCTGTCTGAGCTACCCCAAAAGCTAACACAAAGGGTCTTACACTCGTACAACGAACCATTTTTTTGCATGAGATGGGTAATGGGGTTGGTTTCTACAAAAAACATTAGACATGCAAGACAAACTGCCATACGTAAGAGAGGATAGGCAAGCTAAACTTGCAAAAAGAAAACAGTTCAAGGACAATGCCTCCTCCAAGAGGAGGATCTATCCCTAAAAGTCAACAAATACTTGTGTTTGTCCAAGAAGTGTGAAAGAAACAAAGGTCAAATGTTAGATTAAACACCATCTACAAAATTGGAAGACATGAAGAAGTTGACATTGCAGGGAGCATTTATGTGTGTATAGTCCCATTTGATGGCAATCATTCACTATATAGGAACAACATGTTTTGGGTTGTCAATACAAGACCTAGGAGATACAAGGGCCACAATTATCAATGGATCCCATTTGATGGAAATCATTCACTATATAGGAACTGTTATCCCCGTTTTCTAGGGATAACTAGGAGATCATGTCTCGAGGCCCACAGGTCCTAGACATGAAGTACCGAGAGCAGGATTGACTTGAGCATGGCCCTGGAGGGCCCATCTCAAGG
>SNQJ01S0010291.1:77442-112884 GCA_010110895.2 Picea sitchensis
TGTATTTTTCATGCAAAACTTCTTGAATGAATGGTTGTAGGTTAAATCTCTTGCATTTATTATTTCATTGCTATTATATTGCTTAATCTTGAAACCCTAGGTAGCAAGCACACAAGTAGGTCCTTGCTATATGTCCCCATGATCGAGAAACTTATTTTAGCCATTGATTAAGGAAGATATAGCCTAGTCGTTGCTACACTAGTCATCATTTTTCTGAGTTAGTTCTTGAACATAAGTTGAAGAAAGAAGACGTCCTAGGCCTAGTTGACTCTACACCTAGGATTTTGACTTTTAGGGTTTGAAGGGCCTTGCTCTTGCAACACTTTTCACCCTTAGATTTGTGTTTTAAAGCTAGCCGTTTTGCCAAGAATATTTAAAGAAGGAGGAGCATGAGGCCTTGCTTAAGCAACACCGGAATGAGCCTCCTCCCCTTAGGGTTTTGATTCTAGGGCCCTGCCATTGCAGCGCCATAGAACCTAACTCTCTAGTCTTTAGATTTTGATCCTCCCGAGATGTTGCCCTTGCTTTTGACTCCATAATACCCTAAGGCACTGGTCTATCTCTCCAACGTTGAGCTTGTTGTGCCAAAACAAACCTTTCAAAACTCTCAAATTTAAAACCCTAACTAACCCTAACGTCTACTAACCCTCAAATTAATGATGACGTCATGCCCTTTTGAGCTTTTGGTTGATAGAAAACACTGTGGCTTAGTCATCTAATGATAGACATTGATGTATTGATAAATTTCATTGGCCTATTTGCAAAACGTTGACCTCTTTGTTTATTATACTAACCCTAGAAGAAAGCTGACGTCATCTCTAGCATAGTGACGCAGCAACCTTTGTATATGAGCTATTAATGATATTTAATGCATTTGATTAATTTAAGGATTAAATATTTTCATTGGATGCTATATCATTTTGGTATTTATTGACAAGTGACTTAAAATTGCTATTCCGATATATATCGACAGTGTTCAGCAATAAGTGACATTATGTATCTAATTGCCATTATTACCATTAACCCCGTCAATATTTAGTGCTATTTATGCTCATGTACATTAATATGATAGTCATTGATTAATGAAGTATTAACCATTTTTGCACGTACTAGTTTTATTGTATTCTTGTCTATGGCGAGGGTACCTTTCTATGGTTCTTAAATACGACTATCTCTTGGCGATAATCGTGGAGGGAAAACTATTAAGCCTTTGACCCTTCCTTCAAACTGATTGCCGAGGGGGACGTTTCCCTTGGGTTAGCCACCCTAAATGGTGCCAGGGACGTCTCCCTTGGGCTTAGCCACCCTAAATAGAAAGAGCCCCCCATCGAGGTGACAGTGGGTGGGGAAGCTCCTGTTACGCCAGTTTGACCTTTACCTTTTAGCTACTTGACCTAAACTACAAACTGAGCGATAATAGGAACAACATGTTTTGGGTTGTCAATACAAGACCTAGGAGATACAAGGGCCACAATTATCAAAGGATGAGACAAACCTTGTTTTCTAAGGAGAGGAATCTTGTCGACAGATTCTTGGAGATTATAAAATCCAATTGGAATGAATCAAAGGATTATATAATTGGAATGAATCAAAGGATTATATAATTCTAATGAATGCATAGGCATTGCATGTAGGCCCTTCCACAATGTCATTACTTCTTCACCAAAAATGACTTGTTAAAGTAGAACAATGCAAATATTATTACAAAATATTTATTGGTAGGGATTAAGAAAATTGGAACCCATTTGGTGGTGCAGGTTATCATGGCAATGCATTTGTTTGTAATGTTGTAGGGTTTTCTTGGAATCCATGGGTAGCACATAGCTTGAACCCTTCCTTCCAACAAATTTCTACCCAAACACCTTAGATTGTAAAACTTGTTAAAGATTAAAGATGATAGTTAATGTCACCACAAGACACATCTCAAGCTAGCAATGTACCCCCCACATCATAACTTGAAGCTTACCTTCCAACAAATTTCTACACAAACGCCTTGGATTGTACATGTTAAAGATCACAGGCCAATGGTTAATTTCATCATAAACCAAAACAAGTCTCAAGCTAGCTTATTAGATACAATAATCATGTAGCCAAGGTTCATGGATCCCAAGATGAAGCCAAGATACAACATAGACCCTACAAGGATCGACCATGGGAAACAATCTTGAAAAATACCTGAAACACCATATCTATTTTTTTACTATTGCAAAAGATGCTTCAATTTTACTACTACACCATTTTGTACTAAAGAAAAAAGTTCACAACGATGACACTACAAGCTTATACGCATTTAAAGCCATTAGAACTTCTGAATTTGTCCTGGATCATCAAACTATAAAATAACTCAACTTAGAAATCCTTAAAAATTTGAGTCCAATACGTATATACCTTGGGCCACCACAATCCAAAGCATATCAAACCCCATAAAAGACTAACTTGTACCAAGGATTCACGTACCTCCATTGCAAGATGGGGAATGTGTGAATCAAGGTGCAACCTATGTGGGGAGACTTTCCAAGGGTCTTACACTCATATAAGGGGCCATTTTTTGCATGAGATGGCTAATGGGGTGGGGTTTTGCAAAAAATGATAGATGACCAAACCAAACTACCATACATAAGAGATGATAGGGAAGTTAAACTTGCAAAAAAAAACAAGTCAAGGAGAACAGGATCCTCATCAACATCATTTGCATCGATATCATTAGGCCCTCAACTCAATCCTCGAGGCACAAAACTAGTGCTCAAAACCTCAAATGGTGCAGGTGACTCCAAGTCCATTGAACTCAAGTCATAATCAATGCATGTTGTCAAATGGCTCTCGACAACCTACTTCAAGGAGGTATCAATCCCTTCCGAGACAGTGTGATATATGTCAAGTGTTTTGTTTAACAACTTGAAGGTTGCAGTGCACAAACTCTAGATCATTCAACCCATGTTGCCAGAGAGCGAAGCGGAGTGGGAGTGCTTTCAGGAGCAGAAGTGTCAAGAGAGTCATTTTCCAAAAGACCTCGAGAGTGTCATATATATATATATTAAAAAAAACATGTAGAATGCCAAATTAGTTTCAGAATATATGAAAACATGCATATCTGTGTTACTTGTAAATGAATACTACATTATTATGAAGTTAGATATGCCATCCATAGTACATTAATGATTATATTGACACTTTGAAAGAAAGCATTATGAATAAACGAGCAAGAACATTTAAATGACAAGCAATGTTCTTCCATCGCTTATATTGGGATCCTCATCATTAGTATCATCCTTCATCCTTTGCCTCTTGTCTAGCCTTTGCCTCTACCTTGATCCTGTAGGGACATTAATCGACACCACCCAATTTTGATCGAACTACCTAATCCAAGCCTTAAAATATGGTAGAAAAAGCTTAACATGCCTAATTAATGATTTTGGTTTGAGTGAAGGGTACATTTTTGCTAAGGCCATGACAATGGAGTTTAACAATCAACACCACCAACATTGGGGTACATAAAGGGCTTGGTGCTCTTGATTAAATGCCAATCACATACCCTCATACATAATAGAATCCAATGAAAATTCTGCAATCGCATCAATCCTAAAATCCTAAAAATTGTTAAGTCAGTTTAATTTTGAATAGTATATGAAATTCTACTTTCTCCATATGAAGTCCAATGGGGTGGGAACCACTCTCAAACATCCTAAAACAATTAATGGTAATGTTAAAAATTTAAGTAAAAGGATAAGAAGGAAAGATAAAGGAAATGTCAACTTAAAAGGAAAGATAAAGGAAATGTCAACTTAAAAGGAAAGATGGAAATGTCAACTTAAAAGGAAAGATAAAGGAAATGTCAAAGGAAAGATAAAGGAAATGCCAACTTTTACTTTAAGAATTTAACATTGCCATTAGGGAGCGTCCAAAAGCGCTTAGGGAGCGCCCGGGGAACGTCCAGGGAGCATGCTCTCAAGCTCCGAGAACGTCCCAAGGAACGTGGTGCTCCCAAAAGGGCAAGGAGCATCCTCAAAAGGCCCAGAGCGTTCTCCTAGGGGCACTCCCTAGACGCTCCTACTCGAAGCACGCTTCCAGGATTGGGAGCGGTGGGGGGACACTCCCTGTAACACTAATTCAACCATTGTTGTTCCAAGTTGTCTCTCTTCTTCCTATGAATGTGCTCAAACACACTCCAGGTGCACTCAAACCCAGAAGCACTATATGTCTAGCTCAAGATCTAAATTGCAAACTTTTGCAATTAAGGGCAATGGTTGTCAATCATTTTCCACTAATATGTTGCAATAAGAATAAAAGACAAAGTTGGAAAATTCAAGAGACGAGTTTGAAATTTTGACAAGAATTTTTTCTTGTCTAGAATTACAAATAAAATAACTTAAAGCATTGAAATTGCTTCCATGGTCGGTCCTTGGTTATGCTTGTCAAGGCTTTTCAAGTGGTTGTAAATGTATTCGATAATGTTTTTGGTTTTCCCTACAACCTTTTTCATCCACTCAATTTTGCCCATATCCTCAAGCATGAGGTCTAGGTAGTGTGCAACACATGGCATCCAAAAAATGATAGCATGTTTGACCTCCAACATGACACCACCAACAACACAGTGAGTGGCACTATAAATGACAACTTGTACAACATTTGACACGCCACCTCCACAATTACTTCATCCAAAAGCTAGCTTCATGAGGTCTAGGTAGTCTAAAGAAAATGGGGTCCAACAAATAGCGAGGTGTTTATCCTGCTACATCATATCGAAAACAACATAGCAAGTGGCATTATCAATGACAATCTGTACAACATTCGACACACCACCTCCACAATTACTTCATCCAAAAGCTAAAATAATAATTGTGCAATCTTCAGATGATTGGATGCATCTATAGATATAAGAAACATAGTTCCTTGTGGGGATAAGATGGGGAAATTAATTATGTCCAACACCCGCCATCAATCTATCCATCAGACATGAAGGTGCATCCCGCTCTGTTGCATGCTTCTCTAGGTTCACTAAAATAATCATTTATGTATTTGACTTCATTCTGCAAATGCAAGACCCTACTCCATGATTCTCTAGGTTCAATAAAATCATCATTTATGTATTTGACTTCAATCTGCAAACGCGACACCCTCGAGACATGAAAACAAGGGCCTTTAAAACCTGTAGCACATGTCACTTAGGCATACAACATACGCTAATAATAGGGGGGATCAAACTTCATTAGAATTCATTAGAAGGGATATTTCTATCATACCTCCATCTAGCCATGTATAGGAAAGCTA
This sequence comes from Picea sitchensis, assembly GCA_010110895.2. NCBI lineage: Eukaryota > Viridiplantae > Streptophyta > Pinopsida > Pinales > Pinaceae > Picea > Picea sitchensis. The sequence goes on from SNQJ01S0010291.1 coordinate 82,711, forward strand.
CACCCTTGTATTGCTTCTTCCATTGGTTGTCAATGGTAGGTCGAGAACTAGGAGTGGTGCAAGGTACAAAAAATCCATCCATCTTCTTTAACAAGGGTGTGTCATCAACTAGAATTAGAGGGACAAATCTATTGTAATCCCTAGAAGTGTAAGTGGATGAGCCTTCATAACTAGGGTTTCCACTTCTTCCTATCTCAACATTCATGTCCATTGTCTTGGCTTTCCCTACATGAGCAACTTCATCAAAAGCTAGCATTTGGGCCCTTATATCATCAGAGACTTTCATACATGATCTAACTTCTCATTGTATGCTAACTAAGTAGCATTTCAATCAATGTATCCCTAACCCCCCTTGATTTCCATTTGACAATGGTTGCATACATATTTCCCATCAAAGATTTGGCAATGGCACCATGCAAGGTCTCTAACAAATCCTTGAGAGCCATAAGAATGTCTCTAACAATGATAAAAAAAAATATCTTCAAATAAAAAAACTACGATTATTATTTAAGAAAATGGAAATCAGCGAATTATAGAGAAAGACAATGAGGGTTTGGTTTTTTTACATACCTCCAATTGGCAAAAGTAATCTCAAATCACTTCCAAGCTTGAGATAATTTATAGACCACTGATTTAGATTCTTTATCCATCAAAATCAGCCCACAAACTCCAAATCACCTCCAATCTTGCTCTCAATCAACTCTCTTTGTTATAACTCTCAAATATTCAAATGGTCACAAAGTGACTATGAAAAGAGTGATACAAATAGAGGGGGGCTTGACTTAAATAGACTAGGATGAGGGTTAGGGAGTGGGGTGTTACCTCACAAACTAACACCTTTAGATTAAAGTCCAAAAGATTGGTACTAGCCTATGGGCAATTAAAAGGGAGGCAAATGTCACCACATTGACCCTCTTCAGACTTTAGATTGGTTCTTCTCCAACCAAGGGGGGATTCCCTAAGGTTGGATTGTTAAAGCTTACGCAATAAGGTGAAAATGAAGAGTGTCTTTAGCAAAACAAGTGTTGTAGCATAGGTTTAAAAGAGAAGTGATGGGAGGATCAAGACAAGTGTCAAGTCCATTGGGCAAGTGGAGTGAAGGATCAACTACTAAGGGTGATTACCATGAGGTTAAGAGTGGATATGGCCGGCATGAAGAAGAAATAATCAATCATTTCTTGTTATCCATTAAAGCATAAAATAACTTGTGAATGCTTGAATTAAGGAGACATTACAAACATGCAAGAAAGTGTATTTCTTAATGGATATGTAAAGATGTAACTAGCCCAGATCAAGGAGAAAGACACATGTGAATCAATTCCAGCAACAAAATACAAAGGCTTGGAGGGGAATGAACCATACTTTTGCTCTTCTTAATAAAGGAACAATATTCTTGATGAGGAATAATTATAAACTATATTATTTCATCCCTCCAACACATTTGATGCAAGTATTTTCAACCTTAATATTCAGCAATAAAACACAAGCAAATATACCTCAATAATAGAAGAAGCTAGCTTTCCATTGCCTTCAAGATCTTCAACAAAAATACAACAGGGAAAAAGTCCCCATCTCCAACCATCATTACAATGGAGAGAGAGCTCCTCTTTATGGAGTGAGTCTCTTCTCTCACACAATAAAATATCATTATTTGCTAACTAACTCCATGACAAGTCAAACAAATATTATAATAATGGAGTAGTTAGATGGAAATCTCCACAAGAAATGAAGTAGTCAAAACCCCATAATAGCAAGTGGACCATCTCCACAAGACAAATCCAAAGAGATAAGGGCGAATTAGGGTTTTGACCATGCCAAAACTCCATGAAATATATATATATATATATATCCAAGAATAGCAATAAATGTCTCCACAAGTGCACTCAACCATTTTCCACAACACAAATCCTGAAATCCAAGGAGATAAGGGTGAATTAGGGTTTTGACCATGCCAAAACTCCATAAAATAATATATATATATATATAGCAAAAAATGTCTCCACAAGTGCACCCTCCAAGAATATGCTCAAAAATAGTAATAGAACCAACTAAATGCATGCAAAAACCACACGTGTGGCCAACAAAATGTTACCTCACAAACTAACACCTTTAGATTAAAGTCCAAAAGATTAGTACTAGCCTATGGGAAACTAAGAGGGTGTTATGAACATAAAATACATATAAATAGATATTCATAACATAATAATTAATTAGTAAATAGTTAGTAAATAGTAATTATTAATAATGAAAGGACATGTTCTCAAAAGACATGTCTAGTGGTGAAAGGGCACCCCTGCGTGGGGACATACCTCAAAGACATGTCTAGTGGTGAAAGGCACCCCTGTGTGGGTATATAAACAAGCCCTCATTATCAAATGTAATCATCATATTTTATCAATTATTTATATTTTACATATTACTCTACAATTGCTCACTGGTTATATATATTACATTGGTATCGAGCAGATCGGTCCCTCCTTTTCATCTCCCAACTTCTTTCCCACCCACTACCGAAATTGATTAAAATGAACAGATTATAAAAAAAAAACATATCATAAAAATATCCCAGGACCTCCCTCCCCTTTTCCTCGGCCCCCTCAACTTCCGCTACTATCATTCCCTCACTTTTAACCTCTCTACCGGATAATTGCTCTTTTCCCTCCCCGTAACCCCCATCCCCTTCCAATAACCCTCGTAACCCCCCTCCTGTCCCTTTCCCATCCCCTTTAAACATATCTTGTTTCCCTATTTTCCGCCCGTCCCCTTTTCTTCCCCTATTCCTTCCTCACCCACAAGACTGGCTAAGAATTTCAGCTCCCCACCCTTATGCCTATCGTGACTCCTCTCCTTGCTAACTCGGCCTCCCATTCGGCCATCTTCACCATCCCGGCCTCCCCTTCCCCACACTCTAAACTCCCATTCGCCTATCCCCGTAACACCTCACTGCAACCTCTCCGTAAATCCAACCCCCATACCCTACTGGGTCTCCAGAACTACCGGCACTCTATCTCCTCACACCCCACGACCACCCATAATCTATCACACCCCTTGAGTGAGTCGCACCTTTTAGGAAGATTTGACCAAAATATATATATATATGCTATAATTAATCTCTAATATTATAATTTTTTTTTTTACACATACCTTTAAATAAACTAAATTAAGAAACAAAAAATAAAAAATAAAAAAAATGTAACAAAAATAAAAAAAATAAAATTATTATTTTAGCAAGTGGAGCAGCAAAAGACAACACAATCAGTCAAAATTGCCTGAAAATATTCACCCCCAAGTACTAGAAAAATGGGACCCAAGACACAGATGTCGCACAGAAGATAAGTCAAAAAAATTATACACTTGCCAAGCAGAAAACATCGAGGAATCAGACACAGAAGAATCAGTTACAGAAGAAAGGGGAAACAATCAAAATGACATGTCAGATCTCTTAGATAATGACACACCAAGAATATCATTAGTAGCCATCACAGGCATCAGCCAACCACAAACTTTAAAATTAAAAGGACACATAAAAAAACATAACGTCACAGTATTAATCGACACAGGAAGTACCCACAATTTTATCGACATCAATGACGCAAGGAACCTTAAATTGTTTGTATATCCAGTACCAGATATGAAAGTGATGGTCGCAGATGGTAAGAAAATTGAAAATGTAGGAAAATGCCATAAGGTGAAACTTCAAATTCAAGATTTCAATCTGGAATCCGAATTTTACACCGTACCCCTGGGAGGAGTAGACGTAGTTTTAGGAATCCAATGGTTGCAAACCTTAGGCACCTACTCAGTCAATCACCAAGAGCATTTTATCAAATTCAAATGGCGGGGGTAGACTTATAAATTATATGGTTTTCAACCCCCCCAAACACAAGTTGTATCATCTCAACAGATGGAAAAAATGATTCGGAAAGGAGCAACTACCTATTTTATCCAATGCCACCACATGGGAATACAAGAACCAGAACAAGACTCATGGGAATGAATGAACTATTTCACCCACACCTAAGAAAATATGTTTTAGTCTTCTTTGATGACACATTTTAGTGTACAGCAAAACATGGAAGGAACACATAAATCATTTAGGACAAGTATTATCTATTCTAAAAAAAAATCAATTCTACGCAAAAATGTCAAAATGCAGCTTTGGCAAGGAGGAAGTAGAATACCTCGGTCACATTATTTCCAAAAACAGAGTTAAGGTAGACCCAAACAAAATCAAAGCAATTTCAGAATGGCCCTGACCAAAAAGTATATCTAAATTAAGAGGATTTTTAGGCTTGGCAGGATACTACCGACGATTCGTCAAAAACTATGCTCTCTTAACTACCCCCCTAACAAATCTCCTAAAGAAGAACTCCTTCCATTGGAATGAAGAATCTGAAAAATGTTTTAGAAATTTAAAAGAAATTATGTCCACAACCCCCGTGTTAGCTACCCCTGATTTCTCCAAACCCTTCATAATTGAATGTGATGCTTCAGGTTTTGGGATCGGAGCAGTCATGATGCAAGATGGACACCCAATAGCATTTGAAAGTAGGAAACTAAACAAAAAAGAAGGTTTACAATCCGCATACAATATTTGTTACAACAAAAAACATTAACTACTGAACAACAAAAGTGGATACAAAAAATTGCCACATTTGATATGGAGATACTACATAAGAGAGGAAAAGATAACATAGTGGTTGATGCTCTTTCACGAAAAGATGAAGAAGCACAAGTCTTTGCAATATCAATCGCAATTCCAGAATGGCTGAACGAAATCCGAAGTGAATATGCCAAAAACACAGAGACATGCTCCATAATCAATGATTTAACCCAATACCCCAAGTTCGAATGGAAGAACGACATCTTATGGTATAAAGGAAGAATTTATTTGAACAATAACTCAAAATTTAAAATCAAGGTACTCCAAGAAGCTCATGACTGTCCAGCCGCAGGCCACGTTGGATTTTTCAAAACATATTATAATGCTCGTCAATCATTCTTTTGGAAAGGGATGAGCACAGACATACAAAAGTATGTAGCAGAATGTGATCTTTGCCAAAGAAACAAAACTGAAAAATATATCAACACCAGGAGTACTCCATTCGTTACATGTTCCTAACCAAAAATGGGAAGAAATCTCAATGGATTTTATTGAAGGATTACCAGTACCAGAAGGAAAAGATAAGATCTTAGTGATAGTAGACAGACTAACCAAGTATGCACATTTTATGGGAGTAAGAAAAGTAGACTCCGCAAAGCAAACAGCTGAAGTCTTCTGTAAAAACATTTATAAATTACATGGTTTTCCCAAAGTTATCGTTAGTGATAGAGACGCCAAATTTAAAGGAAACTTTTGGAGAGGGTTTTGCAAACAAATCGAGACGTCCCTTAATATGAGCTCAACTTATCATCCACAAACAGAAATTGTCAACAAGTGCTTAGAAACTTACCTTCGTTGCTGTGTCACTGATAAGCAAAATAAATGGCTTCAATGGTTGCACCTCGTTGAATGGTGGTATAACTCCACATATCACACATTAGCTAAAATGACACCATTTCAAGCTCTTTATGGATATCCACCACCATCATGGAAAGAGTTAGCCACAAATCAAACAAAAGTTGCATCAATAAAAGAGCTTTCAGATGAAAGTCAAAAAGTTGTGCAAATTCTAAAGGAAAACTTGGTTATAGCAAGAAATAGAATGAAGCAACAAGTTGATCGACACCGAACAGAAAGAGAATTCGAAATTGGAGAATGGGTATTTGTGAGACTTCAACCATACAAACAATTATCACTTAAACAACAAGGAAAGAATAAATTAGCCCCGAAATATTATGGACCATATCAAATTAACAGAAAAATCAGTCACGTCGCTTATGGATTGGACTTACCAAATAAAAGTCGCATCCACAACGTTTTTCATGTATCATGTCTAAAAAAAGTTGTTGGACAACACAAAAAGGTGCAAACTTTACTTCCTTTGTTGGGCAAAGAAGGCAGAATAATTTTAGAACCAGAAGCCATTATTGCCTCTAGAGAAAAGAAGTTACGATCTCGCATAATCAAAGAATATCTTATCAAATGGAAAAACCTTCCAGAGGAAGATGCATCATGGGAATCAGAACATTTTCGTCAGTTACACCCGTCATTACCAATGCTTTGAGGACAAAGCATTTTCAAGAGAAAGGCAATGTTATGAACATAAAATACATATAAATAGATATTCATAACATAATAATTAATTAGTAAATAGTAATTATTAATAATGAAAGGACATGTTCTCAAAAGACATGTCTAGTGGTGAAAGGGCACCCCTACGTGGGTATATAAACAAGCACTCATTCTCAATTGTAATCATCATATTTTATCAATCATTTATATTTTACATATTACTCTACAATTGCTTACCAGGTTATATATTACAGAGGGAGGGCCAATGTCACCACAACAACCCTCTTCACACTTTAGGTTGGCTCTTCTCTAACCAAGTGGGAATTTCCTAAGGTAGGATTGCTAAAGCTTAGGCAATAAGAGCTCAAGGTGAAATGAAGAGTAGCTTCAGCAAAACAAGTGTTGTAGTATAGGAAAATAAAAGGTGATGGGTAGATCAAGCCTAGTGCCTATCCATTGGGTATATGGAGTCTATAAGGTCACGACTTATGAGGTATATTCTCTAGTAATAAGGCAATACAATAGCTCGAATGAACAAATTAGAGCATTCTTATATGGCTGTTTATGAATGAAGAAATCTGATTTCAAAGACCCTAATGAAGGAGAACGTAACAAGTGAGCATGAGGATACGTTTGCAACTTAGAAAATGTAATTTCCAGCTTACTCTAATTAAGAAGACATAGCATTCATTAACACTTTCCAGCAACAAACATAACGAGTCATAAAGAAAAATTAATCACAATTTACTCTTCTAAATAACTCCTCTAGATAAAGAATAGAGTTACCATATTTAAGCCATCATGACACACTTGAAGAAATTGTATTTCCAGCTTCATATTCAGCAAATTAACATCCAAAAAGTACATGCCTCAAGCTTCCCATATCCTTCAAAAATGAAAACAAGGGGTGATCAACAAGGCAAGCACATGTGAGAAGACCACCAAATAGCAAGCACAAACACCATCCAACCAAGTAGAAGTGAGACTCCCCCAACAAAAGATCTCCATCAAATTATATAATGACATGAAGAGAGACGGCTCCATGAAGATGAATCCTCCCAAGTCGATCTGAAAGCTCCAAGGAACCAACATCAAATCTCCATCAATGTGATAAAAATCACAATGTGGAACCTCATACAATATGAGGTGTAACAGGGGGCACACCATTTTTTTATGTATTTTTTGAGTTTGTGGGACAATGGTCGAACTAGTTCCAAACCAGCCAAAAACCAGTTCTAGGTCTAATAAGTATTATTCAAAAGATTCACAAACCTTTCTACTAATCAGCGTCACTATCAAAGACATAAACATGTCATTACTTCACCCAAATACCATGAATGCAATGGTCTTAGCTCAAAACTAATTATTATCAAATAACACCATTGGAACCAAATCATACAAAAGAAACGCTAAAACAATTAAGACACCGCCCTCAACTCAAACTATCTCATTGTCATAAAATTATAAATCGAAAAGAAGCTCACCATATTCAACCATGGCTATAAGTGACATGATTCTAAAAGTTCTTCAAAGCAACTTAGATAAATGTTATCCATCCCATCACGAATGCTTAGGGAAGAATCTTCAATCATTAAGCATAATAACAATGCTTACACAAAATACTTATGCATCATACAAAAATTTGCTATATTTATAAACTAAACCCCCTACAACCCGAACCATAAACCCTTACTAAATGAACAAGGAGAAAATTTGTTATGATTTCCTATCAATAATAAAAAAGAATAGAGATGGAGAAAATATCACCAGAGATTGTCTTTGATCTTTGCTAGAACCTCAACACCTTTGAATTCTTGAGCATGAAATCCTTCTCCCACAAGTCCAAACTACAAGCTGAAATAAATTGAGAGCATAATTGAACTATAATTCATTTATCAAAAAGAATCTCTACATTAAAGAGAATGCATCCATCCACAAAAATCAATTCCTTGATCCAAAGAGGATAATGGACAAGAAATACTTCTCCCACAATGGCAAACCACTAGATGAACTAAGAAAGAAGCATCATTGAACCATAATCCATTGATGGGGTAGAATGCCTCCATTGAAAGAAGAGAATCCCTCCATTGTAAGAAGAGAATCCCTATGGTGACTTTTGACATCTTGAAACTTGTCAATATATAAGTCCCATTTTTATGGTATGATAGGTCTAAGTATTATTAGAAATAAGTCATGGGCAACATTTTTTAGGTCCATACTATTTCCATTTTAAAAATCATGCTTAAATGTTTTACATGGCTTATAACATCTCTCCACGCCACGAGGAGTTCATTATCCTCGATGGATAAAGGAATGTTGGCTTCAACTTCAAAATACTCCAATCATTTTCTCCATCATTGTTAACCATCCACAATATAATTTCACAAACGACAAGTAATATCGTTGATCTACACCATTTTGTGTAAGCTCAAGCCTTTTGAATATTCTTTTTCCATTTTTGCAAATCCCTATGCATCTACAAAAGCATCTCAACAAAGAAATATACTAATAGCTAAAGCAATCCACATTCATAATCAACATATGATTCTTCATAAAGAAAATATTATTTGAGTTGCATATAAGGATGCATTACAGCATACATATTATCAAGCCAAGATGCAATTATACAAAGTGCACTCTCTACATAGGAATGGAATGGCAACATATCCACCTTAGCCCCAATCTCAAGGGAATCTACATTTTTATAGAAAATACTAATTTTAGTTGAACCTTCAACTCAATTTTGCTCTAAATACATCCATAATATGATCTTACAATCAAAAAGTCATAACAATGATCTACACGTCATTTTGCATGAGATCAAGCCTTTTGAACATATGTTTTTTTCCATTTTTTACAACCACCCCTACATCCAGAAAAGCATCTTGGCAAAGAAGCATACTAATAGTAAAAGAATCCACATTCATTATCGACATTTGATTTTTCATAAATAGATAGTTTTTTTTACCACAAAAATATTGTACATCAAAGCATTCATATCAATTAGCCAAGCTGCAATTACAATAAGTGCCTTCTTTACATAGGTAAGGAATGGAAACATACCTACCTTGGCCCCAAACTCAAAGAATCTACATCTTTATATAAAAAACCAGTTCTAGTTGAAACTTGAGCTTAATTTTGCTCTAAATATTGTATTCTCTTTCAAATGAAAAGGAGAAAAATTTACTTTAGATGTACCTAGTTTCTTCTTTTCCATAAAAAGAAGGTTCCAATCAACATTATGTTGTTCTAATTTCCTCTTACACATTGTCCAATGCTCTGCATGTCTCCCAAGATGACTCCTTTCCAATGACAATCACTAACAAAACAAATAGCATATTCTAAGGCAGCTTATTCCCATAAAACTTGCGCAATTTTGCACTCCCAAAAAACATGTTTAACGAACAAAACACTATGATAAAATGCACAACCATCGAATACCATCGAATAGATATATGTTAATCTATCTTTAACCATTAAGCTTTGGTTGAACACTAATCATCCAAGCACCTTGGCCATAAAAGGAGCGAGCTCCCCAAATATCTTGAGACCTCTTCATCCGATGGGATTCAACGTCCTCAATCTAGCATGTCTTATTTATACATGCTACAATTCAAGGCTTTGATTGGATCTTTCATATACCTTAGTTTAGCAGTGTGGGGTATTCCCTCTATCCAACATAAGGGCCAATTTGCACAATTAAGGTAGGTTGGCCAAGATTGTGGCCTATTGAGCAATGTTAGAAAATGAATATAAAGAGATATTATTACAATCTCAAAAGAAACAAAGTTGAATATGTTTCTTTAAAAATATCTTCTCAGATATTTCTAGAGATTCTCATGTCCCCTTGTGAGTTTGCATGCCATTCATCCTTTTGTAGTGAGGAGTAGAGTTCCTCAATCATCTAAATTATTATTTCATTAAACATTCTTTGGTGTATATCATTTAGTTTATTGAGCATTCTTCATTGTTTTATCTATTGAGCATTTATCAAAAGCAAGAATGGTCCAAAGTGGTATCATAACAAGCAATTCTTGAAAAGAATATCATTTTTGTAGGAAGTAAACAAGAAAGCTTCATGATTACATACAAGCATGGGCACCTTAGAAACACAAAAGGATAGAAAATTTGGTTTAGTTTACAATGATGGAACATAGTAGCAAATATGTTGATATTTGAAAATAGGAAACATCAAACCCCTACACTCCTCACAAACATCAATAAGAAGGATCAAGTAACGTTTCAGCTCTTAATAAAATCCAATACGATTAGAGGACAGCACACATCAAAGTCAAGATCTAACCCAATAATAACAAGATCTTGTGGAGAATGTGCAAATGGCAAGCCCACACTTCAATCAAAAGCAACCACTTGCATATATAATTGAAGCACAACAAGAAAAGAAAATGAGTCACGTATTGAAGAAACAAAAAGAATACTTTGTAGCCAATCTGAGGGTGAAGAAACAAAAAGGAAAAGCTTCATTATAATTTAGTAGAAGCAATGACATAGTAACTTCTTTTAAGGACCAAGAGGATGTTCAGTACAATCAAAATTCAACAACCCACAACAATAAATAAATTGAAAAAAAAGTTCTCATGTAATTAGAAATCCATTTTAAGGCATCATAGCTAAAAGAGCATAACAAGCAATCACTATCATTAAAACTTAAACATAAAGATTATTGATAGAAAGAGGAGAATTCAACACCAAAGACTGATGTATTTGGGCATATTTAATTGCACAACACCCAATTTGTTGTTAAACATAAAGACTATCGATAGAAAGATGAGAATTCAACATGAAAGACCATTGTATTTCGGAACATTTAATTGCACCCATTGAACAAAGCCCCATGTAATACTAGTGCATGTAGAAGGAGGTGCAAAGAATCCAATGCAATCAAAGTTCAATGGAAAGAAGATGTTGAAATAAAAAGACATTGAAAAATAAGTCCAACAAAGATCTTTTTTTAAAATACAAGAGGCATAGAAAAGAAGTTGAGAATACAAAGTGTGTTTGTATTAAAAGAGCACAAAATACTCTTAATAGAGTCGACAGAGTATTACTGTGAATGTTTGTATCACAAAATAGAAAATTTATCAGAGTGAAGTGAGAATAACAAAAGAGTTCAAGAAAACTTACAGCTAATAATATAGAGAAGAATAAAGAATTTGATGCAAATACTTCATTCAGGTCCATGGAGAAAAGAACAATGAGTCATAAGCAAAACGCATTTTATTAAGAAAATAACCGAAAGTACTAAAATTTAGGAACAATTGGAAATAATTTTTTTAAACTTAAATTTTTGTTCTTTTAATATCAAAAGAGTTGATCCTTCGTTTCATGTCAACTAAAGTGCAATAGTTGAATTGATTATTAACAATGGCTAAAATACTAAAGGTTAAAAGCTCAAAACACTGATGAGGTTGAATTGGATAATTGATTTTATTAAATATTGTTGTTATCGGGAGTTCTACAAGGCTTGAAATCAAAAGAGTTGATCCTCCATTTCATGTCAACTAAAGTGAAATAGTTGAATTGATTATTAACAATGGTTAAAATACTAAAGGTTAAAAGCTCAAAACACTGATGAGGTTGAATTGGATAATTGATTTTATTAAATATTGTTGTTATCAGGAGTTCTACAAGGCTTGAAATCAATACATATTATAAGAAAAAGATTACATCACCCTTTAAGTGACCAGCACACCATAGTCCACAAAAGGTTTGTCATAACTCGTAAGACTTTTGGTCCCGAACATCCAAGTTCATCTTGAACAAAGCTTCGGGAAATAGAGAGCAAACGATATGGAAAGTCTTCAGACACACTCAACCAACGAAAAAGGAACAAAGTCACTCAGGGGAGTCCCGAGGTCTTTAGACACTCGACAAATGGGATATTGAGAATTGGAGATTGGGAAATAATCACTATAATGACTATCATTAGGCTCCTAGCACATCGATAATCATAGCCATCTCACTCTTGTTCCTTTCCCTTTGGTCCAACTAAATTTATAAGTGACTGCATTCCTCTATCTCTATACTCATCTCTAATAAGATTACACAAACCCATTGTTAAGTAAAGTAGGCACTCAACCATAAAAGTATGTACTAGTCCTAATAGCATAGGAGGAACCAATACCGATGGTGCCATTGAGGTCATTCTGGCCCTTGTTGGATGTGGTTGGTGTAGTTGTCATCAGAGAGTTGCAGTGGAGGTGAAGTTGTACCTTTGAAACACATGCTTGTCAAACAAAAGACATCCTTGTTTAAAATTGGTTCCTCCCGCATTCAAACATAACCCATCTCCTTACCTCGCAATTGTGAAAAAATACAATTTCAAAAAGTAGTTATTGCAATATTTATTGTTGCAAAGAAATATACGTATATTCCATGCCATGTCCCCAAAGGCTATCACAATATCACACATTATTTTGTAATGTTATTAAGTTATACGTCTTCTAAGAATTCATAAGGTGATATATGTCTACCTTGTGTCTGTAAAAATCTCATTCTTAAATGAATCCTGAGATGAGTTGATTCTGTCAAACATAGAATAAACTCTATAGTCTAGAGTATGTTCATACAAATTCAAACACTCCAATATGAAATCACATAAGGTAAAAGTGTCTAGCTCATATGACTATAACAATCAACCCAAGTCTCCCTATCAATGCATTGTGATAATATGCAACCTTATTCCTACAGGGCATCAATATTAAGTTGCATACAACATTGTGTTGACTTATACTTCCATATCAATAGATGTAATAAAATATAACCATCTACTATAGTATTTCCAAATTTCAAATCCAATACTCGAACACACAAATTCAAACTACTAAACTTATTTCTTAAATGAAAAGTAACAAAATAATTGCAAACATGAAGATGTGTACCAAATAGTTCTTCACAAATTTCATGACATAAATGGCTTGAAGAGACACTGCATAATATAGATTCTTGAAATAGTTATTTTGAACCCAATGCAAGGTTTCATCCTCAAGAGATAGAAAGCTCATGTTACCCAAACCTTACAAGCATTTATCATAAATATGCAAAGGATTCACAAACTTAAACCACCTAAGTGCACCAAAGTTGTCAACTCAACATTTAAAATTGGGCGATCCATCGACTTTGTAACTTTAGAGTGTAATATTTATTCTCATTATTCTATTGAGTATTGACGTGGACCAATTATTCACAACTTTGTAACTTCATAGTGTAATATTTATTCTCATTGTTGATGTGGGATTTCCCAACGAAGTGGGAAATCCCACTCACGAGCCGAGTTCATACACACACAAAGAAATTATACAAACCCACACCAAATTGTTATTAATCAAATGAAAAGCTTAAATAGCCTTACAACCTCAACAAACTAAGGAGAGAAAAACTCTTTGATTCCTACAAACTAAGATCTAAGCACAATACAAAGGATAGCTTGAGAAAAGATATCAACTGTTCCCATAAAGATCTCAACTAGCCCCTAAGACTAGGAAACCAAAAAGAATTCGCCAAACGAATTCACAATAACAATCTCCTAATTATAATAATTGGAGATGACAATACATATGGAAATCATAGGGATTCGAATCCCTATCATTCCACCCAACCAAAGAGGAATTGGCCTCCAATGCTCTCACAGGTGAAAAGGAAAAAAACTATTGTTGTAGTAGATACTACACTAGAATGATGCAGAGGCTAATCTTGTTGAGTGATAAGGCAGGAAGTGTTAGATGTCTGATGAAATCAATCAGACAAAGACCTGCAATTGAATTTGCGGAAACCAAATTGTCTTTGTGATGTAGATCAACATAATTGAACCCAAATCCATATAGGATTAGAAGAATACTCAAAACCAATTGAAATTCTCCCAGTAAACAAGTTGTAACACCATACAAAGCGATGTGATCCAAATGACAAAGTTGTCGAAGTAGATACTCCAACAAAATCTGGCGTGGAGGCATTAAGTCCTTGAGTAACTGCCAAAAGAAGACAAGTAAACTCCCAGAGTCATGAATACCAAAGCAAGCTTGTGAGAATACATAATGAAATGGGAAAGATCACCACTCAAGGTAGTGTTACAAAGAATCCCAAAATACGAACATCTTCAAACATCAAAAAATGAATTGTGGGTTCTCATAATCAAATGTAGATGCTCCTCCCTTCACTTGTAAGACTGTGAGCTAGAACAATATACCAGCTAGGAACCAACAATACCTTTGGGCCGAACACTAATACTAAAAAGATTGAACCACCGGACATCCTATGGACATATTTTCATCTACCAAGACACCTAGGTACCCAACCACTGTGCTCGTCAGTTCTCTAGGAGAATAGTTTGGATACAAGATGTATCCAAGTCAATCTTACATTCTTTATGCACCTACCAATGAGGACTTATAACGCAACATTCTTTCACCAAAAAACAATTAGAGAAGATGAAACATGTAGCTATAATTTTCTATCAGCTACCACACACCTATCAAATTTTACTTTGAATGTTTTTTACATCAAAAAATATTGCCACGCAAGGATACTGAACATCAACAAGAGAATAATACATGACCAAATGCTTGTACCGCAAAAATAGCTCTCAAACACTTCACCATGCTATATAGAGCATCGAACAACTCCAACTCCACTGCAAGAAACATGTGAGAACAAGTGAAACAAAACTCTTTCAAAATGCCAAAGTTAGTGGCACGAGTAAAGATGGTGAACTCTCATTTGATGGTTATGTAAGGACATGCTTCTCTATTTCTACAATTATGGCTATGTAAGGACATATTTGAGTTATTGCAATTGAACGCTTTCTTGGGTGGCGGAATTTGCATTGGAACAACTCTTCATCACGCTATTGCAGATGTGAATTCCTTCTGGTATTTCATGAAATGTTGGGCAGAATGGAGCAAAGGACTTCCTA
This sequence comes from Picea sitchensis, assembly GCA_010110895.2. NCBI lineage: Eukaryota > Viridiplantae > Streptophyta > Pinopsida > Pinales > Pinaceae > Picea > Picea sitchensis. Next base: position 97,818 of record SNQJ01S0010291.1, read on the forward strand.
TTTCCAAGAAGCCCTAGCAAATGAGAACAGTATTCATGCGTGACAAAAAAATTACACGATACCCAAAATTTCTTTCAAGGGCAAAGAAGTAGTCATCAATCGGGTTAAGGGAGCACGGGTTTTGAAGTTTTTACCTGACAATTTACTACCTATGATTTCAGAACCTCCGATGGCATGTAGATTCTGAGAGAATTGTCGATGCATCCAAGCAAGAGTCAACATCCCCATGAGCCCATGCTTTCAATCTTAGCAGGGCAATTGCGAATTCAATCGCAAAAATGAATGGATCTCCAACCATCTTTTCATTCTACCCAAAGCAGAGGCTTAGCGTGTTGCATGTGGATTCTATAACTGCCTCATAGAAACTATACAACCCCATTGAATAATTTGTGGAGGTATTCACGAGACCCCATATTGTCCCATCAATCATCGGATTGAAAACTGGTGGAGAATTCCTGCCATCATAGACATCATAATAATAATTGGTGCACACTATATAGATTCTTCTCAATAAAACAGGAAACAAGTAGCAATATTTGTTAGCAAAGCTCTCAGGTTGACGAGGAAACAAGCTTAAGGGTGTAGCTATATATCAGAATACAAAAACCAAAGAACAAGAAGTAAATACCCAAATCCACACTTGGATCGGAAACTTGCTCTAATACCAATGATGTGGGATTTCCCAACAAAGAGAGAAATCCCACTCACGAGCCAAGTTCGCACACACAAAGAAATTCTACAAACTCACACTGAAATGTTATTAATCAAATGAAAAACTTAAATAGCTTTACAACCTTAACAAACTAAGCAGAGAAAAGCTCTCCAAATCATACAAACTAAGATCTAAGCACAATACAAGGAATAGCTTGAGAAAAGATCTCAACTAGACCCTAAGACTAGGAAACCAAAAAGAATTTGATAAAGGAATTCACAATAACAACCTTCTAATTATAATAATTGAAGATGACAATACATATGGAAATCATTGGGATTAGAATCCCTATGAATTGTTCTATTGAGTATTGACGTGGAGCAATTATTTAAAAGAAGTATAAACTTAAACCATACAATTGTTGATGATTGCAGCTTCATGAGACATTCTCCAAATCGTACTCCTCTGGACTGAGTTGATATGATTTGAGAGAACACCCATGTGATAGGTGAGTCGTACTCCTCTGGCTTGAGTTGAGATGACTTGTGTTGGTCTCTTGTCGTGCTCCTCTGGACTGAGTTGAGATGACTTATGATGGTCTATTGCCGTACTCCTATGGACTTAGTTGAGATGACTTGAGATGGCTCTCCAGTTCGTACTCCTATGGATTTAGTTGAGTTGATCTGTTTGAGAGTGACATCCCTTGTGGTTGAGCACATGTGGACTTGTCCCTAGTGGCGGAGCACTAGAGGATATGTGTGAGACCCCTTGCTATATTGTCAACGAGTAAGACTATTGTAAAACCCTAATTTATATTTTGAAGGGTACAAGTCAGCCCTACTATGTAAAGATAATTAATATTATGTAAAAGATTAATTGTATTATTGAGTTGTACAAGTCGGCCCTATTGTGCCAATAGACATGTCTATTCATTGAGTTAGGTCATGTATATATTAGTCAATGATCCCCATTGTGGATCATTCATCTCATTCTCTCACAACGCATACTTGGAGAGCTGAAATTTAGTGCGAACTCTTTTCTATGTGTTATCCTTCTTGGTCATAGAGCACCCTATTGTGTGCGCTAGGATTTTCTGTGTGAGAGTTTCTTCTCTTGGCAATAGAGTAAAGGGTTGTTGGGTTTTTCCCTTGTTTGAGAAGAGTTTTCCCAGGATAACTTCTTGTGTCTTGTGCATGGTTATTCATCTTGTGATCTTGGTTTATTGCATCTATTGTATTGTTGCATTGTTTATGGTTCAAGTTCATGCTAAATTGAAAAGAAACTACATGTGCTTGAGTCACCGTTAAAAACACAACAATAGTGATCAACTAAAGTTTTATATTTGGCAATCCATAATTTGTAACTATTTATCTCTTATAAACTAATGATGTGTTTATGCAAATTGTCAAAAAACAACTTAACCCATACAAATGGTTCTTCCATAATCAACATAAATTTTATATTGGCCATTCACTCTTAAGTTTCAAACATTAATTAAACCAATGCAACAATGGTCCATAAAGATTAGTGGTAATACAAATTGATAGTTTACCTACATCAACATCATGGAATCTTCCATTGTAATCAATGATTTGTGTCAAATTCACAAGTAACATTTTACAAGGTAAAAGAAGGCCTCAAAAGTTACACTACCAAAAGAACGTTGCAATAAACGTTCCAAGGTAAAATGATGTGGCCCTAAAAGTGCAAGGTTGTGAACCGACAAAATTCTAAGTTAGATGATAAACTATGACTTTGCACTTTTATAAGCTTGAAGGAACAATTGTAGAAAGTAGTGTTGTGGAATCTATTTGTGTTGAGGATAGATCGTGGTTAGACCAAAGGTTTGTTGATGGTTTTAAAAGCACATGGAACGTCACTACATAAAAACACAGAGCTCATGAAATAATATTACGAAATCCGATTATGTTGAGAGAGAATCATGGTTGGGCCAGAGGTCATTGCAAGTTTCAAAAATGCATGAGATGTTCATACACAAAAAAACACCAGTCACATATAGTGATAACAAGAGGAGGCAGTGAGTATTTGGTTTTCAAATGCAAGGACACTAAACAGGAGTGGTTCAAGTGCCTACTACTCAACAATGTCATGAGATTGAAAACACTCGACATCATTAAGTTCTCTAAAATCATTGCACTGGAACTTGAAATGGTGTGAACCAAAGACCCTTCAAAACATTATATCAGATATAAGCAATTATATGTTGGGAAGATTTGCAAATATGGCTAGAATCTCAATTCTCGACATCACTAAGTTCCCTAAGATGAATCAAAACTTTAAATGTTTGTTGATGATACTTTGTGTGGGTCGAAGATCTTTTAAAATGTCATATCAGCACCATCAATTATGTAGGGGCATAACACCTTTTAATAGGAACTATAGGAATTCCATCTTAGAACACTCTCCTAAGAGAGTATATCCTTGAGTTATTAGATACAATACATTAAGTAAAGAAACCTAACACCTTTGGGAAAGGACAATCAAGTTCCAAGGTTATAGCACGCATTGAAAGAGTTTCACTTAGTTATCAAGTACAATAAGAGGCATCGCACTAGTCTTAGAACACAAGTGTGATTCACCATACTGGCTCTACCCAACCACTGACATGACCTCCTACACCTATTTGACATCCAACCCTAATCAACAAACCACTTTATTTCCCAATCCAAAGACAACACCCAAAAAGGCCACATTATCAAGGTTATAAAGCACTTGAGAAGGTTGCAACCAATGGCTGCAAAGCACCCAAGAAGACAATAACCCTATAGAAGTATAATGAATGCATATGCATACAAGAGCAAAGGAATTGTAAGCATTATTAAAAAGTTCTATAAAAGAGGAGGCGCCATACTACCTAACTCCTCTAACAGGTACTATTAATTTAATATTAATTTGAGTCATTGTGACCCTTATTACACTTTTATTTTCATTTTATTACTATCACACCTCCCCTTAACATGAAAATCAAATTTTACCCTCCTAAAACAAAAGCTTCAACATCTATTACAAATAAGAAGAAACATAACACTTAAACCTTCTACTAACAAATCAAGCTATTTTCTACCAACTCATCTACTACACCTACTCTCCTCCAATGCATCTAGAACTAGAAATCAAATTGTCATCACCTCCACATCTCCTCATGCTAATAGCTTCCACTTAAGAAACTATCTGTGTCCTCCAACACATTGCAATCACCATCAATCTTAAGCATTACCTCCTAATGTTTCCCTTGTCCATCAGCTTCTCCTTATGAGCTAACTATAAGGAATCAAAATGCCACTAACTCATCAATATTAGGATCACCCTATTCATCATTGTTAGAATATTAGGGTAATTTTAAAAACAGCAGTCTCTTTTAATTTCACAGCAAAAACCCTTTAGATCTGAAGCATAGACAGCATGTATAAATAGATCTATATAAAACAGTGACAGTAGAANATGCCAATTTTCTTGTGTTGCCTTTACCAAAAAAAGCCTTCTCTAAATTATCCTCTTAATTCACACCTATACATTTCTCTTCTACAAAGAGTGAAGATACCATTGATTCTGAAGGACTAGGTAAATAATTGACCTTGTGTAAACAATGTGGTATTATAACTAGTATTAAACTATTTAACAACATTACAGTTGCATCCTCCTCGTCAACTTTGTCCCACACTTTCGTTACTACATATGCATCCTCCTCATCAACTCTTTCCCTAGGAGCCAAGAGTGATAGTAATGATCTTCAAGTGTTTATGTGACTAGACATGCTCCCACAACTACCCATCTTACACCTAAATAATTGTTGTTTTAAATTAGAATGAACAATTTGTGCTTTTGATCCAAATAGAATAGTGGGCTTATCTCATACTTCACTTCAAGTTTTTGAAAATTTTAAGTGTTGTATCTTTGTACCAGAAATACCTAAACCAATTAATAACATTGGATCATCATCTCTAACCTTGCGTTTAAAAAGTTAGTTAGATTGTGTGGGTTTTTGTTGAGTTCCATGTATTAATCTACTTACATTCTTTTGCAATAATTGTAGTAATATTTGGACCTTCCAAATGTGGAAATGATGACCATTAATTTTTCAAGAGGGCTTTCCATTTCAACAAATTAGAAAAAAATTACCTCCAAGTCATATGTTATCTTTCTTTCTCAAAATTTAAAGAAGTTAATAGAAATACCTTTGTGATTGTTGCTATTGCTATTCGACACAATCATATGTTATCTTTCTTTCTCAAAATTTAAAGAAGTTAATAGAAATACCTTTGTGATTGTTGCTATTGCTATTCGACATAGTCGGATTTTATGTGGGATTCGATAGTTGTAGAGGAAAAGCTAACCTTTTAAAGTTGGAGAACCACCCTAAAAATCATGACCATCCTCTGCTCGATGTTAGGCTTCTCCCTATAGAAGCTTGATGACACTTTGCTTATGCTTGGGCCTACGACCACTATGTTTGTTGTCTCATGGACTCTTTATTATGTCCTTTTATGTATAACCTTTTCACCAGTGTTTTAGACCAATAGCAAGCTCGATTATGAGCTTTAATTGTTCTTGTGGATGCTGCATGACAACCGATTTTTTGTATAAAATGCACTATATGTACATGTTACTAATTAAAGGAAGATTTTACTCTACAAGAAAATGGATGATGCCTAATTTAATATCATCTCAACAATCTCATGAACCAATCATTTGCACCATAGAATTTGTAAATTTTAAGCACTATCCTTGAGACAACAATCTCTAACTTCTCCTTGACTATTTGTGAGAATTTCTCATATGCTTTTTTGCCTAGCTATAATACGATATAGAGTTACAAATAATGCATATACATACAAGAGCATAAGAAATAAGAAAATGATAAAAAAAAAGTTATATTAAAATGGACATACCATTCAAAAAATGATAAAAAAAAAAAGTTATATTAAAATGGACATACCATTCACCGAGATACATTTTAATTGTGTGCTAGCTAGTTACACTACCTAACTCCTCTAACAACCAAGATTAATCTAATATTAAGATGCATCATTATCTCCTTTGTTAAACACAATAACTAGGAGGGCTCACTTAGCCATTGTAACCTTTATTATATTAACTTTATTTTCATGTTACTACTCTCTCAACTATGACATTACAAAGGGCAAATGAAACCAAAGAATGCAGAAGTCAAAACATTGCAATATCATCATGCAAGGGAAGCCAAAGAATCACAGTAGCTTTGTTTCATGAACAAATTATGAAGCTTGGCCTACCAAATTCAATAGTTGTTGAGATTTCATACAAGTAGGGGAATACTTGTATACAAGTACAAATTTGTAAAATTTGGGGAGCTAAAATTTGGCATGGAGAGGCCAAATAGAGGGCACTAAGGAGGTAGTTAGAAACTAGACAAAGGAATTGAGCAAAGGAATCAAGCTAGTATTTGCTATGGATGCACAAGTGTAAAAATTGTGTTACTTTATAAAACAAACTTCTAAATACAAATATGTATGTAACTTTCAAGATAAATGCATTGTGTCGTTGTTGCTATGTTATGCACTTATATCCAATTATATTTCATTAGACTTGACAATATATCATCAAGAATAAATCAGCTCAATTCATAAGCACATCCCAAAACCCCCTTAAGTAACACAAACTAACTATGTTGGTTGCAATAAAATCGCAAATAAACCCCACACATTTAGTATCAATAGACACAAAGTAAATTGTGCAAGACATATTGTAGTATTAGGGAAAATTTGGTGCCTACAACATTATTGATCAATCAAGAACGTACATGCACCTATTCAAAATATTACAATGAACACACAAGACCATTTGCAATTGGAACTTACGGTTCCAAGGCAGAGATATATAATATAAGGTAGTGCCCCTAAAAAACACAATCTTAATGAAACATCTAACCACACACAACTAGTAACTTAACACCCCTTTGAGGACTTACTAACAGCATACATACATGTCTATGTTTTACAAGCAATAGTGCTTACAGTTAAATTTCTATCAATTAGACAATTCAAGTACAATAGGGGTGCTTGTGGCTTCATGGTTCAGTAGCGAAGATAGTGATGTATTAGGCAACCATCCAAGGTTCAATACCCCTTGAAAAACTTAACCATCAATAGGTCCCTTTGACAAAAAATAAAACAATCTCTTAACAAGGGTCTATCCTCACCTAAATGAGACACTAACTAAAACTAACTAGATAGCATACAAGGATCTATGTTACATAAGCACAGCATGAATTCCAATCACAATTAACCCAAAATAGCCCAAAATTTTACTATTCATTGATAGGCCCTCCAAGTAGAGGGTATCATATCTATATTGCTACTAGAAGACAACCACAACAACACCACCAATGTGCCTTCTATATCCAAAACCATGGCATGTCATCGAAGTTTAGTATCTTACAATTTTGCACAACGTGATGCCTAGATGCCCAAATTTGATATGCCATACATGTTAGTGGAGAACCAAACAACAAACTCCAATATTAACATCTTTTGTATTCAATGACCTAGTTTGTAATAACATTTTGGTTATATATCATGGCATTAGTGTTGAAGAATATGTAACTACGGAAGATATTCTCCTATTATACTTGATCATGCATAAACCCTAAAGCATATTATTATATTGTATTAATGAAGTCGGCCCCATTGTGGCCTTTATTGTTAAATAAAGTCAAACTGTCAAGTCANGTGTTGAAGAATATGTAACTACGGAAGATATTCTCCTATTATACTTGATCATGCATAAACCCTAAAGCATATTATTATATTGTATTAATGAAGTCGGCCCCATTGTGGCCTTTATTGTTAAATAAAGTCAAACTGTCAAGTCAACCCCTATTGTGGCTAATGTAAAGTATAATGAAGAGACACTTGTCAAGTTGACCCTGACAAGTAAAGAGGGCAAGTCACTTGTATAAATAAGAGAGGCTAGACGCCTCATTCACTCACTCATCTCACTCAAGCATAAGAGAGAGAAAGGTGCACAAGTTTTGGAGAGAGGGGTGACGTAGCAAAAGGACTTTTCGTTTTTTGTCTTGGTATTGTTCTTGGTTGAAGAATCTATTTAGAAGAAGTTTGTTGGGTTTTCTTCCTCGAGAGGGTTTCCCAGGATAATCTTTGTGTCTATCTTGTTTCTATGATTGTCTCTCTTTCAGTGATCTTATATATGCAGCTAATGTGCTAATTAATTGTAATAACATAAGAAGAACTGTAACTACTAGATGTATATGTAAAATAACAACATGGTATCAAAGCAGGCCTAAAAGAGACCAACTCACAGTTTATAGAATCTTGGCTAACCTCATCGCACCCTCTCCAAGTTTCAGATTTGAGTTTTGCAATTGTTGCAAAATTAGGGTTTCTACATAAAACCCTAGAATGACGTTTTACCCTTTGTTGGAGGACGTTGGAGGATCCAAGGACACCTAGGAACTCACCCAAGAAAGGTGCATCACTTCCCTAGACCAAAATTTGAAAATTCAAAAATTGAAAAGTTAGGGTTTCCTCGTAAACCCTATATCTAGACATCTAGTTGCAGTTGTTGCAATTCTTGTGGAAAAATTCACCTTGGTGCAACAAAACTCTCTACTAAGATCCAGATCCATATCTTAAAAGACTAATTATTGTTTACTTGTTTCGGGCAGGATGACTATCAGTTCCGTGAAGGATCCAATGACTACCAAGCGTGGAGTTACATTCTAGAAGAGAATTATTTCGTCGGATCCAAAGATCTAGAGGAAGAAAGTAATGGTGAGCCAAATCTTTTAATTTTAGCCCTTTCAGGAACGGTCACTCATGGAAGTGACACTTGGCTCATTGATAGTGGTGCTTCTAAGCACATGACAAGATATTCGTACTCTCTGTCAAATTTGATCAAGAAGGACTTACCTCATAAAGTGAAACTTGGAGATGATTATCAATATCCTATCAAAGGTGTAGGAGAAGCTACCTTCAAGTTGGATTCTGGGAAATTGATGAAGGTAAAAGATGTTTTACTCGTACCTAGGTTAAGGAAGAATCTCCTCTCCATTTCAGCTCTAGAAGAGAAGGGTTTCAGAATTTCATTTATCGATGGAGAAGTTCTAATGTGGCCAAAAGGGAAATCCTTCAATGATGCAATTGTGATTGGTGTCCAAGAAGGAGGCTTATACAAACTAAAAGGACACTCAGAAACAACCCTAGTTCACAATACCGTAAACCCATGTGAGTTATGGCACAAAAGATTTGCTCATCTACATTATAAGGCATTACCGATCATGAGCAAGATGGTGACGAGACTACCTGAGATCCAGGTGGATCATGAAGGCATATGCAAAGGATGTGCAGAAAGCAAGAGCATGAAGAGCCCATTTCCAAGCAGTGAAAGCAAAGCCAAAAGCGTATTGGACATTCTACACTCAAACGTATGTGGTCCTATGTCCACCTCTTCATCCAATGGGTATGTATACTATGTCTCCTTCATTGCTGACTTTTCACACAAAACTTGGATTTACTTTTTGAAGACAAAAGGAGAAGTGTTTAGCAAATTTAAGGAATTCAAGACCCTCATAGAAAACCTATCTGAAAAGAAGAGTAAGATCTTGAGATCGAACAATGGTGGAGAATTCGCATCAGATGAATTCAAGGCATTCTATGGGAAAGCTGGGATTAAGAGGGAGGTCTCTACTCCATACAACCCTCAGCAAAATGGTGTGGCAGAAAGAAAGAACCGAACCATAATGGAAGCAGTGAAGGCCATGCTTAATGATCAAAACTTACTGAAACATCTATGGGCAGAAGCAGCAAGGACTACAGTGTATGTTCAGAATAGAACACCCCATCGTGTCCTTGGGAGTAAGACCCCAGAAGAAATATTCACAAGAAAGAAGCCAGAAATCAGCCACCTGAGAATATCTGGCTGTCCAGTATATGTATATGTTCCCAAGGACAAGAGATCCAAATTGGACCCTTCAGGAAAGAAAGGCATATTTGTCGGTTACAATGAAACATCGAAAGTATACAGAGTCTACATCCCTGGTCACAAGCAGGTTGAGATTAGTAGAGATGTCACTTTCGATGAAGATGCAACATTCACCAATTCAAGGAAGAATCTTAAAGATAAAGACCATAATGAAGAACAGATAGCCCCAAGAGTTGCAGTCTCGAGATTTGATATTGTACCTGAAGAACATGATATAGAAGATCATGACATGGCAGAGCCACAAAGACCCACAGATCCACTTGGAGGAAAGAAGAGGCCAGCTTGGGCCTATGAGATTATACAAGATGCAGAAAAATACGGTGCTCCAGAAGGAACTTACAGAGAAAGCAAGAAACCAAAACCGTACTCCAGTTACGTGGCACTCCTTAGTGATATCATTGATACAAAACCTACATGTTATGAAAAGGCTGCAGAAAAGAAGGAATAGAAGGATGCCATGATTGAAGAGTACCAATCCATTTTGAAAAATGATGTTTGGGATGTGGTTCCAAGACCACGAGAGAAATCAGTTGTAAGCTCAAAATGGATTTACAAAATAAAACATGCAACAGATGGCAGTATTGAAAAATGCAAAGCAAGGTTTGTAGCACAAGGATTCTCCGAGAAAGAAGGCATTGATTATGAGGAGACTTTTGCTCCTGTAGCAAGATACACTTCCATTAGGACTGTACTTGCAATAGTTGCAGTAAAGCAATCGAAGATACACCAGATGGACGTGAAGACGACCTTCCTGAATGGCGAGATAGAAGAGGAAGTGTATGTGGAGCAGCCACAAGGTTTTGAGACACATGACAGACAGTCACATGTGTGTAGGCTAAAGAAAGCCTTGTATGGTTTGAAACAAGTCCCCAAGGCTTGGTATAGGAGAATGGATAACTTCCTGATGAGTTTGGGCTTTACCAAAAGTAAAGCAGATCCCAACCTGTACTACAAGGTTGAGGATGGAAGTCTAGTAATACTATTACTATATGTAGATGACTTGTTTCTGATGGGAGAAGAGAAGCCCATTGCCAAAAGCAAGAGGTGGCTTGTTGTAGAATTCGAGATGAAAGATCTAGGGATAATGTTCTACTTCCTAGGTCTAGAGGTATGGCAAAGACAAAATGAGTTTTTCCTAAACCAAGGAAAATATATAGTAGAGATTCTGAAGAGGTTCGATATGATGGATTGCAAGGCCATGCCTACACCCATGATGACAAATCTGAAGTTGCTCAGTGATACATCGTCGGAAACAGTAGATGTCACCAATGTATAGACATATGATCGGATCATTGATGTATTTGACAAACACAAGACCAGACATATGTTTTGCAGTGAACACTTTGAGTCAGTATATGGTTGAGCCGAGAGTCGGAGACATGTTCACCTAATTGCAGCAAAACACATATTAAGGTACCTTAAGGGTACAATTGATTATGGTCTCAGATATACCTCAAATCGAGATATAAGCCTACATGGCTATGCCGATTCAGATTGGGCCGGTAGTGTAGCAGATCAGAAAAGTACATCTGAATGTCACTTCAATCTAGGATCTGTTGTGATTACATGGTTCAACAAGAAACAAACCAGTGTGGCACTCAGTACAGATGAAGCAGAATATATTGCGGCATTCTAACCCAGCAAAGAAGCAATGTGGCTCAGAAAGTTGTTGGCAGGATTATTTGATTTTATGTGACAACTAGAGTTGTATGAAGTTGTCAGAGAATCTTATGTTTCATGACAAATCAAAACACATTGAGATAAAATACCACTATGTCTGGGACATGGTATAGAAAGGAGCAGTAAGACTCCAGTATATTGCCACCGAGGAACATGTAGCAAATGTGTTGACCAAGCCCCTGTCCAGAGTTAAGTTCAAGTATTTCAGAGACAAGCTTGGAGTGATCCAGAAAGACTTCTCCAATAGTGAGAAGTGATTGTTTTCTCCAGTAGTGAGATGTGATCCCCAATAGAGGGAGATGATGTGATCCACAATAGAGGGAGGTAAAGTGATCCACAGTAGAGGGAGGTGATGAGCTACCCCAACACAAGCTAGTACGCTACACCAGTGCAGGTTGGTAACCCCAACGCAGGCTAGTACGCTACCCCAGCGCAGGCTGGTACGCTAACCAAACGCAAGTTGGTAACCCCAGCACAGGCTGGTACGCTACCCCAACGCAGGCTGGTACGCTAGCCAAACGCAGGTTGGTAACCCCAGCATAGGCTGGTACGCTACCCCAGCGCAGATTGGTAACCCCAATGCAGGTTGGTACGCTACCCCAGCGCAGGTTGGTAACCCCAATGCAGGCTAGTATGCTACCCTAGCACAGGTTGGTAACCCCAACGCAGGCTGGTATATTACTTCAGTGCAAAAGACTGGCGAAAGTGCAGAATTTCTTATGACTAATAGATTCATGAAATTCAACAAGACAATGACCGATGTGTGCAGACATGAAGAAGCAAATTGTTCCAGAAAAATACCTTCCTAGCTAAGAGGGAGTGTTGAAGAATATGTAATTGTGGAAGATATTCTCCTATTATAGTTGATCATGCATAAACCCTAAAGCATATTATTATATTGTATTAATGAAGTCGACCCCATTGTGTCCTTTATTGTTAAATAAAGTCAAACTGTCAAGTCAGCCCCTATTGTGGCTAATGTAAAGTATAATGAAGAGACACTTGTCAAGTCGACCCTAACAAGTAAAGAGGGCAAGTCACTTGTGTATAAATAAGAGAGGCTAGGCGCCTCATTCACTCACTCATCTCACTCAAGCATAAGAGAGAGAAAGGTGCGCAAGTTTTGGAGAGAGGGGTGACGCAACAAAAGGACTTTCTGTTTTTTGTCTTGGTATTGTTCTTGGTTGAAGAATCTATTTAGAAGAAGTTTGTTGGGTTTTCTTCCCCGAGAGGGTTTCCCAGGATAATCTTTGTGTCTATCTTGTTTCTGTGATTGTCTCTCTTTCAGTGATCTTATATATGCAGCTAATGTGCTAATTAATTGTAATAACATAAGAACTGTAACTACTAGTTGTATATGTAAAATAACAACAATTAGAGACAATGTTATTAATTAGTGTTAAGGTTGGTTAGGTGGTTACACCACCTAAATCCTCTAAGGGTATTGTAAATGATTTCATGTACGATGAGATTGGTAAGAGACTAGCACACATATTTGGTGTACTTTGGTAACCTACCTTGGGCTAAAATTGTGGTGAATTGTTGCAACATCATTAACAATATATGCATTCATTACTCTCTCCACCATTTTTCTGTTTACTTTCATGTTTGTATGTTGTCATAAAATCTTATATGGAATGAGAGCCCAATTCAAGGGCAATTTAGAGGGTAGGCACATCATAGGCATAAACAAGTGTGTAGCTTAGCGAATCACATGGTAAGTGGAAACCAATGCTAAAGTAATGGAGATGTAGGATGTGAAAAAATAAAGATATGTTTTCTAAGGATGGAGATAAGTCTATGTTTTTTTACATTAAAAGGTTTACTAAATATTGATCAAATTCCTACAATTCGAAACTTAAGGAAATGAAAGAAAATTACAAAATTAAAGCAAGTGGGGATTATATGATTAAATTATATATCCACTGTTGTATGGTAAACTAACACGTAGGTAGGAAAATTCAACAAGACAACAAAACGAACCTTCCTAACATCAAAACTTACAATTCTACATAAGCAACTTCGTTTTCACTGAAAAAAGACACATCCCCCATGTGTGCAACAAATGGGTGAAAAGGAAACGACTTGGTCTAGTCAACACACCTACAAGAAAAGAAGACCATTATCTAACCACTACAATAAGTGATAACCTTGAGGTAAGGAGGTGGAGATCCAACAGTTGCAGAGAGTTGATCTTGGTTGTGCATATTGGTTTGAAGGTTGTGTCAAATATAGTAGGAGAACCAAGTGATTTAGTGCAGAGCATAAACAAACCAACTATGATAATGGCTCTGAGGTAACAAGCAAATTAAGTATGACAAAGGAAACAAGCAGAACACAATAATGATTATCTCACAAAAAATTTGAGAGTATTTGGTGAATAGTTTGGTGGCCTCTTCGATCAAAAACAATGTGAGCATACATGTGACAATTAAAGCCACTAATTGGTAGGACATATTGTTATAAACATTCTAGCATGCAACCATTCAAAAATATAGGCAATAAGATTCTAAATAGAGTAACAGTTTAGATTGAAAGTCTGATCAGTTTAGAGATTGCAGCTACTCATGATCTGAAATGTAAGGGCGGGAAAAAAATTGTATAGTGGGGTTGTAGCGAGGGCAACGATAATATGGGCACACATAAATTGTGTGCCAAAGCAAGCACATAAAAATTGTGGCATTGCTTAAACATGGCCACAATGAACACATGATGTGAACTCAAAATTGTGGCCAAAGCAAGCACACAAAGGTCACATGGAGAAAAACATCATAGTATAAAAAATATTATTGTCAAATTTGTGTTTACAAGGCATGAAGAGAGAGGCAATATTTAAAGCTTTAATGAACATGAATTTTGGGAACCCCCAAGAATATGTTTATTTTGGTCAAAAGGATTGTAAAGCACTTATTGTAATATTAGGTGGTCATGGCAAAAGGTTTTTAGTGTTGACAATGGTAATCTCAATACACGACAATGAATGTGTCCCTACAAAAAATATTTGGTCGACCCTTTCTAAGTTGTAGTTTGCTCAAGTTAGGTTGCACATTGTTGCAGGATTCTGCAAGTTGGTTTAGGATAATCCAATTCAAAACCCATCAATACTTGGTTTAGGGTGATCTAGTTCAATAGCCATAAAGATGGTTTGACCTGATCCAATTCAAAACCCATGTCAACATGATCAAATTCAAAACCCATGTTAGCAAATTCAATGTGATAAATGATTCAACAAGGGAAAACAATGAGATCCAATAGTAATATATTTTGTATTATAAATGCCCATGTTTGTAACAACAATGAGGTTCAACACTAATGAGTGTAGAGCACTTGTGTGTGTATGGAGGAAGGTAATTGACCTCCGGGAGTTTGTTTCCCTCTGTCAAAAAAATGTCTTAACACATCTGACAAGTCAAATTGGTTTAAGTGGGATGTTAATAGGAAAACATATCCTTTATATAGCATGACATTAAAGCTAATGTGACAATTAGTATTTAGGCTAGTTAGGTGGTTAGGCCACCACTTTAAACATCTTAAGGTACTTGTTAATCACTTTTCTTGTCAAGGGAAAGGATCAATGCAGAGGGAAAATCATATGGCAACCAAGAAAGACCCTCCTTTATTTTTATAAAGGTGGTACTCCTCTTTATGTAGATGATATCAAATAATATTAGTTGTTGAGATTTGGGTACCTTGGAAAGTGGTCCCCTTGTGTTTGTGAGCCTCTAAACACAAGTG